>JAODPA010068630.1:0-10142 GCA_025585075.1 Nepenthes mirabilis | reverse complement strand
AGATCAGATAGAGGTGGAGAATATTATGGTAAATATACTAAAAATGGACAAATGTCTGGTCCATTTGTAAGGTTTCTTCAAGAATATGGGAGTGTTGCCCAATATACTATACTTGATTCTCCGGATCAAAATGATGTAGTAGAAAGAAGAAACCAAACATTATTGAACATGGTACGGAGTATGATTAACAACTCCAATCTTTCAAAATCCTTGTGGACTAAAGTTCTTAAAATAACAGTGTATATATTAAACCGTGTTCCAACGAAAACTGTTTCAAAAACTCCTTTTGAGTTATGAAAAGGTTAAAAATTATGTTTATGACGTGTATGTGTATGGAAATGTCCGTCTGAAGGAAGAGTTTATAATTCACATGAGAAGAAGTTAGATCCAAGGACTATCAGTGGATATTTCATTGGATATGCTGAACGGTCCAAAGGATATAGATTTTACTGTCCATCTTACAGTATTACGATTGTGAAATCAGAAAATATAAAATTTCTTAAAAATGACTTAATGAGTGGGAGCAAAAGATCCAGAAATATAATTTTTAATAATGATCATTCAGATTTTTAACCTTTCACTTCATATGATAAGTTGATTATTATACACAGCACCCCTCAAGATTAAATTGGTATTAAACAACCAATCAATATTATTTCAAAAAATGCTGATATTATTTGAATTGACCATGATGTTTAGGATTTACCTGAAATAGTTATACTATATACTCCTATTGAGAATGATGATACAATATTGAGAAGGTCTACTAGAATGAGAAAGTCAGCAATTCATAATAATTTTATTATATATTTACAGGAGTCTGACTATAATATTAGAGTAAAAAATGATCCTATAATATTTTCACAAGCTATAAGTTATAATGAATTAGAATTATGGTACAATACTATGAAAGAAGAGATGAATTCTATGAGTTGTAATAGAGTTTAAGATCTTATTGAGTTGCCTAAAGGGGCGAAATCCATAGGATGTGAATGAGTCTTTAAGATAAAGAAAGACTCATTAGACAATATAGAAAGATATAAAATAAGACTTGTTGTTAAAGGATATACTCAAAAAGAATGAATTGATTAGAAGGAGATTTTTTTTTTGTATCTAAGAAAGGCTCTCTTCGCATTATTTTGACATTGATTGCTCATTTTGATATGAAATTATAATAAATAGATGTAAAAATAGTATTTCTAAATGGTGACATAGAGGAAGAGATTTATATGAAACAACCAGACGGATTTTTCTCTAGTAATGGTGAGCAATTGGTATGCAAGTTTAAGAAATTCATATATGAATTGAAACAAGCCTCTCGTCAATGGTATTTAAAATTTAATGGTGCTATCTCTTCATTTGATTTTAAAGAGAATATTTTGGATAATATATATACCAGAAGGTCAATGGGAGTAAGATTAATTTTCTTATTTTGTATGTGAATGATATTTCTCTTGCATCCAATGATAACGGTTTGCTGTATGAGGTAAAAAAATTTCTCTATAATAAATTTAAAATGAAAGATATGGGTGATGTATCTAATGTCATTGGCATTAAGATATATCGAGACAGATTATGATATATTTTAGATTTGTCTCAAGAGACCTATATCAATAAAATTTTTTAGAGATTTCGGATAAAAAATTATTCACTAAGTGTGGCACCCATTGTGAATGGTGATAGGTTTAATTTGAACTAATACCAGAAAATTAATTTTAAACAGAAACAAATAAAAAATATTTCATATGCTTCCACAATTAGAAGTTTGATGTATATTTAGGTATGTACAAAACCTGATATTACCTTTACAGATGAAATATTGGAAAGATTTCAGAGTAATTCAGGTATGGATCATTAGAAAGTTGCTAAGAAAATAATGAGGTATCTCCAAGATATCAAAGATTACATGCTTACATAAAGACAGACTGACAATTTAAAAGAATTAGGTTATTCCGATTCAGACTTCGATAGATGTATTAATTCACGTAAATTAACATTTGGTTACATATTTATATTTGTCGTTGGAGTTGTATCCTGGTAGAGTGTAAAGCAGACCCTGATTACTACTTCCACTATGAAAGTTGAGTTCATTGTTTGTTTTGAAGTTTCATAGTATAGTGTATGGATGAGAAATTTTATATTTGGGCTTAGAGTGGTGGATTTTATCTTAAGGCCATTGAAGATATATTGCGATATTTCAACTGCTATTTTCTTGGCTAAAAATAATAAAAGTAGCAGTCGAAATAAATATATCGATATTTAATTTTTAACTACAAATGAGCGCATTAAAGGAAAGGAAATTGCTATTGAGCATATTAGTACTGAATTGATGATCGTTGATCCTTTGACACAAGGTATGCCACCATTGAGATTCAAGGATCTTGTAATTAAAATGGGTTTATGTTTTATTTTGTAATTTTTATTGTATGGACAATAATTTTGAATGAAATTTCTATTTATTTATGATATTTTTTAAAATTTTGTGTACACATTAATTGATTATTTTGAGAATATCATTAATTATTGAACAAAGAAAGAACATAAAGTTGATTCATAAAGTAACGTTATCATATTCGGATATGTCTTGAGAAATATAATATATTGTAAAACATGGATGATACTACTCATTAATAGAGGACTTATCGCCATGATTTATATATTTATTTTCTAAGTTTGTGAATTGATGGGTTTGGTTATCACATCAAGTAAAATATGGACCAAGTGGAAGAACGTTAACGATTCAGTTTTGAAACTGAATGAATTATGATGGTCCACGTTTAATACAATTTAAAGGCTGCTGATAACACTCCATCATTTCCTCACCATAATTCTCCATTACTATTCGGTAATGTCCCTCCACGGATAATTGATGAAATTATCTGATAAATAGGGGTATTTTAGTTTTGTCCCTAAGAAACTTCTCTGAAACAAAACACCATCAAAGAAGGAAAGTTGGGCTTGGAAGTTCAAAATCGTTAAAACAGAGGAGTCGAAAAAAGAGCAGGCAAAATGACGGGAGGTTGGTGATCTTTCGTTTTAATTCCGCATTTCGGTCTTTTATGGTTGTTTAGGCCTGTTAAATTTCTAACACCTGACACCCTTACGAATAAACCATTGTTTAGAAGTTCCTGTAACTACTCATGACATCAGTTCAATGGCAAAATCAATGTCTCGGAAAGGAGGCAGATGTGACAATTCCTGTGAGAACATGTTAAAAAATTCCTCAACGATGGGAATATCACCAACCTGCTGCTCGACTCCAGATGCATGTGTGCGGACGCAAAAGCTAGATAGCCCTGTTAGACATTCTGAAGCAAATGTTTAGCACATAAAGCAAACACCCTTGGTAGCAGTATCCAACGCCACGAAATTTGACTGGTAGAATGCAAGGAACAGGGAAGCACACCACCTTGCTAAAGCTGTCAGCACTGACATGGCACGGCACTTGCCAGTCCATGCCATGAATGACGGTGAACTCAACCTTTCCTAATGGAATCAAAACTACTGGCAATTCGTGATCACCTACACTCATGAGAAACTAAGGGCAAACAATATCAATTGATACTATCTCCCGTCTCCTTATAGGCATAGACACCAATCACTCATAATCTAAAGGCCAGAGACTAGACTTCATATGAGTGAAAAATCATGGATACACAAATGAATGAGTGGATCCCGAGTTAAATACTATATGTGCAGGGGTTTTAGATGTGAGAAGAATACCTTCAATAATAGTTGGTGATGCATCTATAGTAGCCTAAGTAACGGCATAAACTCTTCCCTGTACCTGATTGTCCTAAGACAACGCCATAATCCTCTTGGCACCTTGCAATCACAGGAGAATTGACCATGCTACTCACAGTTGTGACACTGCTTTGGCCCCTATTGATTGATGTTTGCATCTGCCTTGCATGCACTTCAGTTGTAGCCGGCTTCTTAGAGTGACAATCCCTTGCCATATGCTCGAGCTTGCTACAGTTACAGTAAATCTTCAACTTCTTGTCATGCTTGTTCTTTGGTGGCTTAGGAGTGCCAACTACCACTGCCGTAGAGACATTTCGGCCCAACTCTTGCTCCATCAAAATAGCACGCCCTAGAATAGCCCTATAATCCATCACCTCAAGAGGGACAAGCTGTTTCCAAATATATCATTTAGGCTGTGCAGAAGTCATTTGGTCTTCTTTTCTACCTCGGATACCAAGTAGGGTGCAAACTATGATAGCTTGGTAAATTTGGTGTCATACTGTGCCATGAAAAAAGGGGTTTAAGCCAACGATTGAAAGTCCAACACCTTTCCGATTTGCACACTAGATGAAAAATACTTCTCATTAATGACTGGAGGTCCTAGCTCCCGCTTTTTCATTCACCTTCAACGTTCAATCTCTATTACGAGTCCCACATCGGGGACCTTGAGGCAAAACCTTCAACTTATAAGTCAAGGGGCTCTCTCTCCAAATAGGCCGGTCTTTTGGGATGGGCTCTCCCCTTAGGCTTTACTCGTAACAGGACTGGCACTATAGGAAGGACCACCGTCTGGAAAGGGTTATCTGGGGAGGGGCTGACTTGCTGTTGGTGCACCGAGATAGAGTGAAGCGTCCCAAAGTGAAAGCCACCATGGTCGGCGGTTCCAACTGAAGGAGGAGGGAATGTTACGAGTCCCACGTCGGGGAGTTTGAGGCAAAACCTCCACCTTATACGGTCATGGAGCACGTATCAAATGGTGCTCTCATTGAGACAAAAGCAGAGGAGACGATGGCTGAAGAACAAGCACTACAGGCACTCGAAATTGCTATTGCACGGCTGTCGCAAGAGCTGAAGAGCGTTGCCGTGACCATCCACCAGCAAACAACGACCATTCGACAACACGCAGAACAAATCGCCACTACCGCCTCCACTACAGCACAAATCCATCACTCCCTTGCTGAAATCAGTCAATCGCTCAACCGAATCGAGCAAAACTGGTCAGTAAATCCTCCCTCACTTGTGGCTTTTCCATCTATTACTGTTTGTCCTCCACCACTGCTTACGCAATTGCAATCGTAAACTTCAATCCCAACCTCTCTCAGAATGTCACCAACGCCACCAAACGCCACCACTGTTCTTCATCTTTCCTTTCCTCAACCGAAATTGTTTCATTCGTCTCGTCCATACACCCACCTGCTGCTCAAACCGCTCCCTCTATTTCTACCACCACTCAGATTCGACACTCCCATGTGGACATTCTTCCTTCCTTGAACCAAATAGACCTACAACAACCTCGAGCATATACAACGGAATCGCCACTTGCAGCGGGTAATACTTCTAATACTTCCACCACTGAACTAATTTAAACCTCCATCACTGAAATTTTACCTTCCTTGGCTCAAATTGAGAAACCATCTCGACACGCATCACCTGATTCCCAAATTGAAGAGCAGCCTCTCACCGCACCCCTGCAACATCTTCCTTTACCACATAGCCATCCAACTCCCTCACAAATCACGACTTCAATCACTAGTGTGGGGCTAGTACCAACACTTGCTCCTATGGATTCGTGGATCTGTGGAGATGTGAATTTTTGGAAACTATCCAGCAAGCAGCCTGATTCTCTCCTATGGTTTGAAGAGAGTGATCACAACGTCCTTCGGCAGTTCACCTTGGGTGCAGGGACGATTTTAGATCCCATGATTACCGTATTTGGAGATATTGTTGGCCAAGAAATTGTTAAGACCTGCATTAACGGCTCTGTCTAGATGATGGCACAACTTACCTCGATTACGGCTCCGTCTGCATTTCACTTCACCACATTTTGGCTTCCAAACCAAAAATCAATTCCTCCTTTACGGGACAAAATTGGTTGGTGTATTTCCATCAATTCTTCATCAGTGAATGACCAAATTAGCTGTAGAATGCTTTAACTAGACGGGAGAGAAATTGTGTTATCTGAATTGATAAATGGTGTGGCTCCCTCAAGAACTGTTTCATCACTTTTGCAGCTTAATTACAACAGTCAAGCGGTTCAGGCTGCAATGTGACAGTTAGCCTCCGTTGATTTGATTAAGTTGCGTAACAAAGCAGAGGAGATATTTCCCTTGTCCACTAACTCTCTCTGTCTCTTTCACTTTGCGTCCCTTCCTTCTTCCCTCTTGATCTCCACCTCTTTTCTTCAGACTGTTTCTTTTCTTCTGCTCCCTCTCTTGCTTTCCCTCCGGTTCCTCTGCCTGAACTCCCCTCTTTGCAGCCATCATCACTTCACGCCTGCGATTACCAGATACGGCCATGGAGCACGTATTAATCTCATTGCCAAGCTTGAAGTTAGAAAATCACATTTTGTCCTCCCAAGAACAATCAAATAAAACCAAGAGTCTTTTCTAGCCTCTACAACTAGCTCTCAACTTTAAGGGGATTGAGTTTGCCATTGAACACTTGCACTTGCTGATCCCTGAAATTACAAAAGAGACTACGCCTTCTGGCTGGGTTCTCTAGAACCTCGAATCAAATTGCCTGGTTTACTATACCAACCATCTGATGAAGAGCAATATAAACATCAGCTAATTTGTCGGTGTGCTTTGACTCTTGTGTTGACCTCTCCGTAGCTGCATTCACACTTTTCTGTTCTGACACGATGGCAACCTACAATCACATAACAAAGGATGTAATATCACAAAACTAATGATTAAATCCCATATTATATAGACAATGACCGAAAAGTTCTCCAAATAATAATGATTCTAACTTCTCAATGTTCATATAATCTTATTTCTCTGATATTATAATTGTTATGACTTGACTTAGCTTCTAAAAAAAATATTCGAATCGTGACACGAGAACTCAAAAATTTATATAAAATTTGCAATAAACCATCAATTACTTATCATAAAAACTTTCCTAAATATCGCAGGAGAAAATATACAAAAATCAAGCCTTTGGCTTCGCCCACAAAAATACAGCATAATAAATCATATCTAGTAATTAACAAAATATAAAGGTAAATCTAAACATAAAATGACTACTTCATTATAAATCTAAGTCGGCCATACCACTCCACCAAAGATAGGTCTCTAAAGTACCTATTATCAAATATAAAAAGATAGAAAATACGTTGAATGAGCCTAACTAACATAAATCAAGAATAATCTCAAGAATTTACAAATCAAGATATTGTAAGTAGGGCAAAATAGGATATGCTGTATAGACGATATAAATACAAGAACCCCGAAGGGGCAATGGCTCACTAATACAGAGATCAAGCTGGTGGTGATGAATCAAAATGATTTCAATTGAATCCAAACTGTTCTAATAAACTGTATTCCTCCAAATCCCAACTTAATCTAAGCTATCAACAAGTTAACAAAATATCAATGAAATCTCATTTGGATATTATTCTACTATTTTGCACCAAAGGCCGATACATTTATACTCCCATCAGCTAGGCAAGTCTTATGAGATTACTCAACATTCACTATTTGACATGTTACTACACTGTTACAAGGAGCGATCTCCCAACCTCACATAAATAGTGGTTTAAATCTCCAGCACTCATGGCTTACCCATATCCCAACCCAACATCCCTTATCCGATATCCAATGATATCTTCATAAAATAGTCATATGGCTAACAAGCATCCCTCTATGATAGTGAAAGATTTTACAATCATCGAATGTAGAATTAGTATTGAACAAATATAAATTATAATAAGATTCTCCAGAGCCCATACATTTGGATATTATGATATCTTCTCACACACGAGCATTAATAAGAACATAGAATTAATGAATTAAGAATAATAACGTACATTAAAGAGTTGAAAAGAGAAAATATGAATATATGAGTACCACGTAGTCAACCAGCTAACTCTTACAAGGCTAACTATATTCCTCCAAACAATTACTATAACCCTCTGTTACACCCTAGATTATAAATTAGCATCATATTAATCTTCACATTGCATCCATATACCATGCATTAAAAGACGGATCACCGACATGACAAATACGGACGTGCAAAAGTAAGCCACTAGCTGCCTGCTTGACGCCTAAGGCAGTACACAACCTATTCATTAGTAGAAAGATAGCTGCACAGCACCCGAAAGAACACTTGAGCGAAGCACCGCTCCAATTCGGCAGTGGCTGCTCCTCTTAATTACATCACTTAACATGTTTAATCTCCACCCAAATGACGCATCATCAGATTAGACACCGAAATCTCAAACTTTGATTATCACACATAAATAACTGTGAGCTTAAGGTGATATATCTATCAAATATTGTGCAAACAGTCGTTCCTGAAGTGATTACAAAATTGATTTACTTCAAGGTTCAGGGATCAAGTTGCTTTGTTTCCTTCAATTCCAGTTTCTACACTAATTCTCCATGCAAAGTTCTTACTTTAATCATCTAGCTTGTACAAAAACTACTTTCCAGCATGATTCAAACAATTTATCACATGATCAATCGACCATAAGGCATTACATAATCTGATTTCACTGAATTAGAACTCATGCTTTGTTTTTCGAACCTCTTCGTCAACAAAACCAATTAGATTAGCATATTATCATATCAAATTCTTCATAAGTTCTTATGCCAACCACGAAAAGTAAGAATTTGATTCCAAGAGGTTACAATTTAAACTTAATTTTTCTATGCATAAAATTACCAAAAATATTACGCAAATAATTCAAATAGAAATATCCAGGATATCACTTCTATTCCCCCTAAAAAGAATTTCATCATAAAATATGCACCTCACAACTTAAAAATATGTGGGTACTTCTCCTTAATATTAGACTGACCTCCCCAGTGGCACTTCTAAGATCATGATTATTCTACAAAACTTTGACCAAAGGGGCGATCTTATTACGATGCACCTTATCTTGCCAATATTAAATATGTACCAGCTCCTCCATGAATAATAAATCTTACCGAATCCACATTGTATTTGTATTTAATAAGATTTTAATACAGTATATAAGTATAGAAAATATATGGGCAAAAATAAAATGACTCTTGATATTAAATTAAGATCTCAATCATTGCCCATAACTTATTTGCATTCAAAATGACTCTTGACATCACCAAAAGTGAGAGAAAAGTGAGCCAAAGAACATCAAAAAAATGTTGACATTGAAATGGTTGGAAAAATTGGGAAGAGGTCAATAAGGATGAATTAAACACATTAGCAAAATGTAAAAATGTGGGAATTGTAGTCCAAGGCCTAAGGTTGTAATGCCCTATTGGAGACTAGTGTATATTTGTACACAAACGCTATAAAAGAATAAAATTATGTAATATGAAGCACAATTTGTTTCACATGATTTTTTTTTTTTTTTAACAGAAACTTGTAATTGATTATGGAAAAAACATATTCTCACCTTATTTATGCAAATCATATTTAGAAGTTTGATGAGCTTGATAGTTATTAAAAAGATTAGTTATGTAGTTGAAGGATGCAATCACCGATATTCATACAAATTATCGGATCATAAAATGTTACATCAAAAATAATAAATTAAAAATTTAATGTGTAAAGGAAAATAAAATGAGCAAATTAGTATAAATAATTTTGGGTTTAGGTAAGTTTCTGAGTTTCTTTTAATGGTTTAGCATTTATGGGTGCATGTTCAATGCGTGTGCGCTGTTAGCAATAGAAAAATGCATGATGTGCTAGGAATGAAGCTCATGCATGCATAGTAATATTGGATGTGCCTAATGAGTGCATGCATGCAGGCCTTAAGCATGATGGACAAGCGTGCACCATTCACTTTATAAAAGATATTTCTGCTTCATTTTTATTCATATTAGCCCAAATTTAAGTGAAAAAAGAGAGAAAGAAAAGAGTAGAAGAGAGAAGGAAAAGAATGAAGAAATTGGGAAGGAAAACCCAAGAAGATTTTGTGATTCAAGATGAGGGAAGTCAATTTTAAGTCTAATCCTTTACTCTTTCATTAAAAATTTTGAGTTTTCTCTTTTATATTGTTCATTACATATTATATAATGCTTCTAAATTACATGTAAGTATTTATTTATATTTCTTTTGATATTTGGCTTGCATGCATATTCTTTATTGTTTAGATTTCTTAGATTGTGAAGCAAATTATTTTTATTTATAAAACTTTATTGAAAGACATCATATTATTGAATAAATAAGCTTGCACATTTGTGTTT
>JAODPA010068629.1:0-10142 GCA_025585075.1 Nepenthes mirabilis | reverse complement strand
TATATAAACCTATCCAAATCACAAGACCCGAAAAGCGCTATATATCTGCTTCCCTTTAAATGGGGATGTGAGAATTCGATTCCACAAGCTAGGATCAAATTATATTCAATTATTTTAAGAATTGGCAGACCAAATCCTATCACAATTCACCTCTAATAAGAGGGAAGAAAAGCAACCCTAACACTTTGTTAGGATCCAACAAACTCCAAATGAGAGCCTAAAGCGTTTTCTGGCTAGATTCAATGCTTAAGCCAAAGGCATGTCCAAGCCTACTGATGAGGTTAAGCTAAATGACTTCATGGTTATGGTATAGTCGAGTGACCTTTTCAAATATTTAGTTCAATAGGACCCCAAGGCATTCCTGAAGGCGAAAGCTATCACCTAGGCTTATATCGTGGCAGAAGAGGCCAATCATACAAATCGGCCATAACACTTGGATTATGTCAGCCATCTAGAAGCAAATGGGGGAGATAAGAAAAGAACGGTAATCTCTTCTACTCGGGATCATAGAAAACGATAGATAATCAAGTTGTGCATTCACAGAGAGTACAAGCCACTAAACTTTGCACCATTAAACAATACCCGAATGAACGTTTTGATGTTGATACAAAACCAAAAAATCCTGAAGTGGCCCAAGCAAGTCATGAACCCAGAAAGAGGTGATCAGACTAAGTACTGCTTCTCTGGGGCACAGTACTAAAGACTACCTGACACTACAAAAGGAGATTAAGGCCCTAACATAAAATGGGTACATCAAGAAATCTCTACAAAACCTTAGGTCCACCCAGGTAATGATAAAAATAATGAGCAGACTGAGCAACTATGAAACTAAGTGGTGGCAGGAGAGTCATTAATATTGTGTCTACTAGATCCGCCAACAAAAGGGCTCCAGATCATCCTGAGAAGGTTTCCTTTAGCAAGAAGCAAAAATTAGCGATAAAAAAATGTCATTAGCTTTAATAACGATGATATAATACATGTAATCTCTTCCCATTCTAACCCTCTTGCTTCGGATGGAGTCTATGACTACCAGCTGTAATAAGTCTTTGTGGATGATAAAAGTTTGAGAAATGTACTTTACTTCTATGCATATATTAAATTAGGGCTCAAAATTAGATGGAACCATTGGATGGACCGCTATATGGATTTGACAACGAATCAATCCAAGTAAAGGGAATAGTGCATTGGAGGTTACGCTAGGGGCATATCCAAAAATAGCCTCCTATATGCTAACTTTCCTAGTTGTTGATCTTCCCATAATTAGGCTAACCATGCTCAACAACATTCAAAGTGGTCATTTCAATCTCACATCTTAAAATATAGTTTTCAATTGGATATGGTATTGGAAAGATCAAGGGAGATTAGGTCACTAGATGAAATTGCTATTTGACACAAATCAACGGTCTGGCACCTTCCCAACTAGTTGAAGAGTTTGATCTTCAGGATGAGGCCTCTCCTCAACGGGCACGGCCTGGAGATTCGTCTTTTCAAATTTCTCTGAATCCGATGGATTTGAATAAATATGTTCAAATCAACTCTTCACTAACCCAAAATCTGAAAGACAGGTTAATTGAGTTTTTGGGGAATAATACGGACGTCTTCGCCTGGACTCTGGTTGACATGCCAAGTATTCCAACGGAAATGATTAATCACAAAATGAGCCCATGTTAGGACATTAGCCGGTCAAATAGAAAAGATGAAACTACTCTGTAGAAAAACTCATAACAATCCATAAAAAAAATCAAGAAGTTAACTGACGCTGGATTCATCAGGGAAATAAATAATCCGGATTAGTCATTCAACGTTGTCCCTGTTAAAAAGAGTAATGGAAAATAGATGACGTGTGTTACCTTCACAAATGTGAACAAAGCATGTCTAAAAGATAATTTCCCACTTTTAGGGATCGACTAGTTAGTGAACTCAATGTCTAGATACCAACTATTAAGTTTTATGAATACTTACTCCGGATACAACTAAATCCTAATAAATCAAAAAAACGAAGAGACAATCCCATTTATGACTAATCAGGGAACTTACTGCTATAAAGTAATGTTTTGATTAAAGAATACTAGTACAACATACCAAAAGCTAGTAAACAAAATATTTGAGCAGCAGATCAAAAGAAATATGAAGGTGTATGTTGATGATACGGTTGTCAAAAGCATACTTATCAACAGCCATATTAACGATCTAGCCGAGACATTCAAGGTACTCAGAACATACTGAAATTAAACCCAACGAAAAGTGCCTTTAGGGTAATTTCTAGTAAGTTCCCGGGTTTCATTGTCTGACAACACGGAGTAGAGCCGAATCTAGAGAAGATAAAAGCCATAATGGACACAAAGCCGCCCCAAACTATCAAATATATTTAGAGGTTAACCGGAAGTACGGCTACTCTATCCTGGTTTTTAGTAAAACTAGTTGAAAAATATCTCTTATTGTTCAAGCCATTAAGAGGAGCGAAGAGAAACAGTTTCCGGTGGATGCATAAGTGCTAACAAGCTTTTCCAAAGTTAAAAGAATATTCGGCACATCCACCTTAATTGACTTGCCTCAAAGAAGACGAGGAATTATATATCTACCTGGATATCTTACAAAACCTTGAGCACCATTCTAGTCAGGGAAGAGGCACAAATTCAACGAACAGTATATCAGTAAGATCCTAACAGACACAATGACTCAATATGCGCGAACAAAAAAGGTTGCTTTAGCATTGGTTTTTGTTGCGAAAAAGTTTCAACCATATTTTCAAGCCCACAAGATAGTGGTCCTGACTGATCAACCATTAAAAAGGATATTGTAGAAACCAAAAGTATTCGAATACCTGAGCAAATGTTCAATCGAGTTAGTTGAGTTTGATATAGAGTTCAAATCACAATCCTCTATAAAGGGTCAAGCCTTCATAGACTTTATTGTTGAAATAACGACCCTAATCTTGTAAGAAACAGATGAATACAGGGAGGCAACTCCAGAAGGATCATTACCCGCTTGGACGCTGCATGTTAATAGAGCATCCTGACAATCAAGTAGCAGACCCAGAGTAGTATTAACCTCACCCGAAGTATTCAAGATAAAATATTCAATCATATTTAGATTTCTAGTCACCAACAATGTGGCGGAATACGAGGCTCTGTTGACCAGTTTGAGTTAGTGATGGGTAGAATCCTGATTTGAAGGTCTAAAAGACATTTCTGAAATCCCTTGAGCTATAATATGGATTCTAGATACGCATCATCGTACCCTTTGTGAGAACAAGTTAAAAAGCTTGTTTCTATTAAAAAATTATCACCCACAAGGAACTACAGATTGTCATCGAAAGATACTATGGTCAACACAAGAGCGCATGGCTAACCCTACCAAATTCCATAGGACAACCCATCTAAGAATATCAAAGATAACAACATAAGCCAGATTAGCACTCACTAGCAAACCAGGACATGGAGGCTATGAAATTACAACTCCTATATATATCTAGACCAATCAAATCTCTATGGGATAGGTTCAAGGAACGGCATCTATAGACTAAGACCCAACTGCCCCAAGCTTAATCTCACAAATATAACGAAAATAGTTTAAAAGAAATTTAGCCACAAAATTACTTTTTCAAACCTTTACTTTTATAACCAAATAGGATAACATAATGATTTTCCCCCAAACTCTCTCCCCTGTGTTAATTAGCTATGTTTTCTTTTATTTTATAATTTATACAAATTTCACACCACAATAATTTCACCGCCAAAACATGTAAGAATGACATAAAAACATGAGTAGAGGTTCAAGCCAAACAAAGACTCTTCTTCACAAAATTAAAATTTTGAGATCAATTATGCAAATGTTAGAATAAAGGATGGATAAATTATGATATTACTCACTCAATTTAAGTCCCCAATCTTCCTCCTCCTCCACTTTCATGGAATCAGTGGGTGAAGGTAAAACAAGGGAGGGCTTGGGTTCCGCTGCACTCTTCTTTCTCCTTATTTTCCTTCTCTCTATTTTCTCTTCCTCCCACTTGAAGCTCCACGGCTGTTCATGCCATTTCTGATCCAAAGGGAATTGAGTGTCTTAAATGTTATACATATCCTTTCAGTGTTTATGTACATCTGTAGGCTTGATATTAACTCAGGTCACTTCATGCTAAAACCACTCACTTATCACAAGCACCTCATCCTTATCAGCCGACTGCCGGACTAGATAATTTAGGGTTTGGGTTAATTAATACTTTGTCCTAATTAAGTGATTAGATCAAGTAATGATATTTAGGTGTCAAACTAATAATTCTATGGATTCACTAAAATTCCTATGTATTGAAAAATAATAATCCCCTAATTATTTAATAGGTTTATAGAAAATAATCATACCTAAAATATTGATAGGTCCAGCAGCACTAAAAATCGGCCTAAGTCCAATCCAGGCTCATCCACTGAGAAAGGGCCTATGAAGACTAGAGCCCAGAAGGCCAAAATGACAGGCTCAAACTCAGTAATACACAGCAAGCTGATAGAGATAGGGAGGTCAACGATCAAAACAGGCGCTGCTACTGCCAAGCCACTACCGCCATTAGTAGGCTTCGATGAATCGCAAGCCAGAATGGTGAGGCGCATGTCAGCATGGGCCATTCGCGGTCGCACCACTACCGCAAGGCGACAATTGATATGTCAGCCACGACCATCTCCGGGACAGACCAGCGAATCCTGGCAAGACACAAGGCACAAGCTTTGGCGCCAACGCTAGTGCTACAAAGCATTATAAATGCCCTTCGCCATTACAGAGAAAAAAAGGATCCAGAATCGGCATACAGAGTTCAGAAAGAACCTAGCTTTCTTTCAATCATACAGCTATTTCTCTCTCTCTCTCATTCACAAAGCCGCTCCCTGTTGAGTTCATCACTACAGTCTAATCCTCCGTTAAATCACAAAGTCGCTCCTAGTCGAGTGCCTCACCGGAGCTTGACCCTCCGCAAGCACTGAAAGCCGCTCCTTGTCAAGCACATTATCAAAGCCGCTCCCCGTCAAACACATCTTCCAAGCCGCTGTCCATTGAGCGCATTCTTGGAGCCCAGTAGTCCTCCTCAAACTTCACTTTCCCCCCTCGCAAGTGCATTCACGCATTTTCTTGCATCCTCCTTACATCTTTCTATCCGTTGGGAAAGATTTCTAACTTAACTATCGGAGGATAAACCAAGGAGTTGATCCCGCCAATCCTCTGGCCTCTTGTTCGTTGTTTGTGATGCGCAGAACCCAAATTAGTAGAGACGGAGACTGGACCTGCTTGAATTCAACCCGACACGAAAAATCTAATTGCTCCTTAATCCGTACAACCAGAATCCAGGGTCGCATCAAACATATTCCAAAAAAATCTCTGAAATATGACAATTGATACCAAACATATGCACCAATTTTTTTTTTACATTTGATTAACACAATAATTTGGGATGTCACCAATATTTTACTGGATCTTTGTTGAACTCACCAATGTTCTGATATAACTTTAAAGGCCATGAAATTAGATCTTATTTCATCATAATCAAACAAAACTCACAAATTATTGACTTATCCGAACAAACCCGGTGTTTGAGCACTAGTCCAACGCTACTCAAGCACTACTACATTGGCTAAAGGAAAACTGGACAAAGATATATATGTATCCAATTTAAAAAGGTATCAACAAATTATCTTGAATTTACTTAAATACACTACTGATCCTTAGAAATAAAATAAGGGTTATTGATTTCATTAATTTGGTAACCAAGGGAATAGGACCCCACCAAGGCCTGAACGAGGGCTAGTTTCCAGATTCATCAACACGTTTTCATCAATAAATTTCTAGGTCTTCAACTAACCGAAATTATATTTTGTCAACATAATATTAAACTTTACTTATCATAGTGTAAAGACAGTAATTAAACATATATGACCACGAGTTTAATATATGAAGATTAGCGTGAACATGGATCGTCTTCTCAGCTAACAGTAAGCCGAAACTACATTCAATGATAGGCAAAGCCTTTTCGTCACTAAATTTCTACCTATTCACAAATTTGAAACTAAGATTCGACAATGTAATATTGAACTACACATTTCATAGTATAAAAACAATAATCTCTAAAGTATAAACGTATCAATTAAAGGTATAAATAATTGTCCCGAAGATCGCTCATTACCTCAACGAGAGGTGAGATGGACAGATTTTTGTATTCATCATAACATCTTTAACACTCGACTACAAATACTTTGGAAATAGAAATCATATTCTGTCAATGAAAAATTAAACTATTCACATTACAGTGTAAAAACAGTAACTTTCTTGGTATGAACCCATTAATACAATACATAGTGATTAGCCCAAAAATTAGTTATCACCTTAGTCAAAGAGGTGAGATGAATAGATTTCAACATTCATCATAGTATCTTCGGAGCATGATTATCGACATTTCAATAATCAAAATCACGTTCCGTTAACAAAAAGATCAAAGTAAGCATATTAGAATATAAAATGATAACTTTATTAGCATAAATGTATTAACATAATATGTAAACAGTTGGCTCAAAAATAGTACAGAAACTAGTTTCTCACCTAGTATTATTTATCATCTTCCTTATCTTGAACCCTACTGTAAATTCAAATTAAAACCACCTATGTTATAAGGAACAACGTACTTATACTCATTGTTTAACATACAAATAAGATAAAGTATGCTTCTTGCATGAAGATTAAGACTTGTAAAGCAAGGATGGAATTTTTCCCTTGGCCCCTGTTACGTGCAGTGCCATTACAAGCGTGTTGGAGCTCAATTGAGATTTCAAATGGTTGCACAGAGGAAAGAAGAGGCATTTGTAATGTGATACATTAAAAGAAAAACAAAAACAATGGTGAAATCACTTGCCTCAGCTATATTCTTCCTCCCTCTCATTCTTTTTCTTCCGTCTTTTCTCCTTCCTCCTTATTTTTTATTGCTGCTGCTGTTGCCCATCTAGTCCCCTCCCTATCTAAAATAAAGAGATTTTTAATATCCTAATATGGAGGTAGCAAGGGTTGATTAATTTCCTTCTAAATTTTCCATTGCAAAATTTTAGTATTATTATCAAAAAGTTAAATATCCATCACCGAAATTCAGCCGAGAATAAGTCCCGCAATCCACAATTAGAGCCTCTAAATTATTACCTTCCAAATAAGCTTGAATAACCAAGTCATCAATTTGACAAAAATACGATATCCACAATATTATAGCTCTTCCGTTTATATATATATATATATTATACATAATATAATATTGCCAAGGATGCACAATGAGTTGAGCCATCAATATTCCCTAATTCCATGATTAGAGCCTCAAATAGCTTGTTAACTTAGTAAGACTTTCATTAAATAATTTGCTAAATCTAATGATTCTCATTTACCTCCCTTATAAAATTCCACAGCCA
Organism: Nepenthes mirabilis; assembly: GCA_025585075.1. Classification (NCBI taxonomy): domain Eukaryota; kingdom Viridiplantae; phylum Streptophyta; class Magnoliopsida; order Caryophyllales; family Nepenthaceae; genus Nepenthes; species Nepenthes mirabilis. Next base: position 2,721 of record JAODPA010068629.1, on the reverse strand, counting down.
AGATCAATGGCTCACCATTTTAACATTGTTATTTATTTTCTTTAGAAAATTTTAGTTAAGTAATTTTCAGGTGGTCCTAGAAGTTGTAAGAATTAGGTTTCAAATTAACTTTCAAATCTTAATCTCCACGGCCCAATAAAACAATAGCTCCGACCCATTAAATTTAGTCTTCTTGATTAAGATCTAGCCCACTAATCCGGATGTACTAAGGTCCAACTATACCCGATCTAGGACAAGGACTACAGCACTTGGCCCACTAGGCCCAAAGACCAAATATCTATTCCAAAAAATATCCTCTATAATTTAATTATCTCAATTAAATATCAATAATCCAATTAATAAAAATACAAAACAGCAAGGTGTTATAGTTTTAGTCTCTAGCAGATGGTTTGAAATTGATTCTAAAAGAACCTATTTCACCAAGTAGTGCTAATTTCTCCCTTTTTAGAATGGCTCCAGTGGCTACATTTATGCTAAGTCTGGTTGCTCGGGCCGTTGTACCTTTTGATTATGGTATGGTATTGTCAGATCCGAACATAGGGCTACTTTATTTGTTTGCCATATCTTCGCTAGGTGTTTATGGAATTATTATAGAAGGACAATCTAATAGCCTAGGGATGGTTGTTCAATTGCCTATGATAGTAGGACCAATAGGTCAAAATGAGCTTGTGCCACAGGTGCTGAACAATCCACTCTACATAGGTATGGTTTTACTAGGCTAGGGCTTATAACCCTTTCCTTCATTAATCAATAGGACTCTTGTTGGTTACTTTTTCAGGCCAAAATAGAGAAAAAATGGGAGTCATAAAAAGAGATCTTTCTTTTGGTACCTTAGATCAAAAAAAAGGTAGCTTGCCAAGATGGCATACATAAATATACATACATATGCATACACATATAAATATAAAGATTTGTTGCCATTCAACTGATTGTTCCTTTTAATCAAGGCTACTAAGGACATACAGTTTCGTATACTTTAGTTATGAAAGATAATGAGAATGGAATATTCAAAATGGAACGGGTATATTATGTGCCACATTAGTAGACGAGAAGTCAATAGCAGAGTTAGCCTAGCCTACCAACTAATGTAGGGTTAAGTCGGGCCTAAGGCCGCCATCTAATCCGTAAATTTGAAGAGCATGCCACAACAAAAGATGGCCCCTAATGCATTTCATTCTTTCTAGAAGGGAAAAAAAACCCTATCATGGTAAACCTGTCCATATGATTGCAATGAGGTAGATGCCTTCCAACAGAGGGGCAAATCGAATAAGAGTTTCCGTAGGTAGCCACTAACCTACAATTATTCTTAAACTTTTGTTCTTTGTGGAGAAGAAGCGAACAAAGATATGTTCATTTGCTGTCTTATTCTCTACTGCGAATTAGGATTGCTAGCTAGGTCAAATCGGAGAAACATTGTATTACAACATATTACCCATATTTGGGGACAAAGGGCAAAATGACCTCTTGATCTACGGACAGCAGCCTCGGAAGAAAAACATTGTCTAGGCATGCTCTATCACTCAAACCTCCTCCATGCTTAAGATGTTGTCTCGACCACAATCCATGGTTGCTATTGCTATTTGGTTGTTTTTCTTTAGTTGTTAATTCTGGCAAGCCCTAGCCAAATGTATATTGGTTGGTGGTAGTGAGAGTCTTCTTAGTACCTACATAGTCAAAAAAGTGCGCTAGTGAAAAACAAGCATTTGCTTTTCTTCTTGCTGTCTCTTAGTAACGGGAAAGGAGCCTATCTATCTTCCTAGATTTGGAATTTATCTAAATGCATCTAAATAAATTCGATGAATCCCTTGGTGGATAAGTTGGACGACTTGACAGCAATGCAAAATTTCATTTCTCACCCGGTGGTCTAATCTATAGTTAGGGAACAATACATACCAAAAGATTCGAAGATAGCGTATAAGAGTATATAACCAACCCATCGTTAATATCCTATTCACAGTATTCACATTAGTGAAGCGGCTAAGTGTAAAAGGAAAGGGCATGTTTATGGGACCGTAGTCAGGATCATAGTAGAGTCAACTTATGAGCACAAAAGAGCATGATACTGCTATTTTTTCCAAGATTGGATTCCTAACTCAATTGATGACTCCATCTAAAATATAACAAAGATAGTCGTTTTTCGGCTGCTTGTTTTATACCTTGTAGAAAGTAGGATAATTGGATGAGGGGATTGTTTTGGAGGAATTGTTTTAGAATGCTTATTATTTAACCATTTGCAGTCATTTCTTTTTTTGTATTTGTAGCTTAACAATTCAACTTCGAGATAATTGCATTTGATGATTGGTATGCCTATCATTCTAATTTCATACTCTATCATTTTTTACATCAGTTACGAATGTTTTTTCCTTACTCAAATATTCATTGAACAAGTGGTAGGTTATTTTAGAGCCACTTTCAAACCATGGGTTTTGGTTCGTAGGCTTTGTTTTACATCATGGGTTTATCTAACTGTATTTGTCATGGGGTTACATTCCGGGGTTAGGTTAAGTTTGGTTTACGTATTTATTTATGCTCATCAAATGGGACTGGAGGCATGATGATAAAGTTAAAGAAGAAAACTGAAGAAGTCTTGCTAATCTTGAACAAACTCTACATATATTAAAGGGAAAATTGCAACAACAATATGGGAGTTTGCAAACTATTAAATTACAACCAAAAAAAAAAAAAAAAGAAGAAGAAGAAAGAGAGCAAGGAAATAGAGAG
>JAODPA010068628.1:0-10142 GCA_025585075.1 Nepenthes mirabilis | reverse complement strand
TATTAATATATTAATGAACCCATTTTACTTGCAAATGGAAATGCCAGTAGCAAGCTGGCCCAAAAGAGGAAACGGTCCAAATCCTCAGCAGCCTATTTCTGCCTGGACGATCAACGCTACCGTTGATCGGACGAAGAACAAGTGGGCCGGTAGAGGCCCAAGATCACAAAGGCCTATTTAAACCCAAGACAGTCAACGATACCGTTAACCGGAAAAGTGGAAAGTAGGTCGGCCACGACCAATGATGAACACGACCCATGTCCAGACTGGCCAACATGTCCATCTTCGAGTCACAACGATCGTCTACTCTAATTTTTAGCATCTCTAAATAAGACAAGCTTTACTGTAACGGTCACCTCCGAAATCAAAATACATCCCGGAAGGAAGACGCCAGAATTTACGCACAGTCTATTGGAAGCCCTAACAGTTACAAAATATAGAAGGAAAGAGATCGGTCTCTTTAACCGTTACAGCAAAAAAGACGCTCATGCTTACGCAAGAAAAGCAACGATCCCAACAGAGCACAGGCATCTAGCCCCTCTACATAAGGAAGGCATATCGTGGCCATGGTTATGAAAGGCCGTGGGAGCTGATACTCTCGATCACGCCTTCTCTTGTACACAAAAGCTCTCAAGCAATTACAAAACTCTCAAATACTCGAGCATCCCAGTGCTCTCCCTCTCTTTGCTATTAGTTTCCAACAAACTCAATACTTAGAGAATTTACTCCTCACAAGCCATAACAACAAAGTTGCTCATCCAACGAGTGTACTCCCACTTGCAAACACACACCCTGCATTCATTTTCATATCCCTTGCATCCACCTTCTATTCTCAAAAGGCCGATTACTGATTTGAATGTCGAAATATTTTCGGTGAGACCAAATCTCACTGTCACCTGACCACTTATTTAAAGTTGTGGTATTCAGAATCCAAAACTCAGCAAACGGAGACCGAAATCTGATAAACTATTTGACCCGAATCTATTCAAACTTAGATCCAGGACGCATCATTTGCAGGACCTAAAACTCAGTGAACGAAGACGGAACCCCACAAACTACTTGATTAGAATCTGTTCAAATTTGGATTCAAGACGTATCATTAGCACCGTCTGTGGGAAGCTAACAAAAAGTCAACCACTTTCATCTTCACAACCACTCTCATCTTTAAAGTCAATACCATCAATCAACACAGTGAACACTAGAGCCTAAACTAGCACGCCCGCTAGAGACGCTGCCTCCCCTGACAAGGACCATTCTGCTAGTAACTTGGTCGGAGGGACACCCGCACCATTTTTTTAAAACCTGGTAGATCAGATTAGCAATATGTCTAGAATGCTCCAGAGACTCTACACCTGCCGAGGGGCTCTGTCATCCTCAGTTCCCGTTCTGGCTTCTAGGAGAGGAGGCCAGGGGAAGAATAAGTCAGCCAGGAAGGCTATGAGGCCATACAATTCCCATGCTCCAGAGGCCTCCAACGCCCAGAGTCGTCTAAGGCTTGAAGGGCACTTGTGCAATAAGGCTCTGGATAATAGTCTAGAGAGGAGGAATCCCTGATACTCCTGAGAAGAGCCAAGGCCTCAGGTTCAAGAAGGAGCCTCCAGGTTCATCCGATCCACCAACAGCAGTAGCCAGCAGGCTACACACCGCACTACTGAAAGAACGGGGTTAAGGATATACCTCAACTCCAAGAGATCTAAGAACACCTCCCGAGTAGAGGCAAAAGTCGAAAAGATTTGAAACGGCTTGTTCAAAGATGACAACGAACATGCCGCTGATATGGAGAAATCTCCCTTCACTGTTGAGATCTTGAACTGTGCAATGTCGGCCATATTCAAAATGCCAGCACTGGATTCTTACGATGGGAGCGCTAATCCCATGGATCACTTCCGCAACCATTGAGTCTCCAGGGTTTGGAGGATTCAGTAAAATGCCGATACTTCCCTGTCACTTTGAAAGGAGATGCTCGGATCCGGTTCCACTAGCTCCCATCGAACTTAATACGGAGCTTCCGTGGGCTCACTGATCTTTTCCTAATTCAGTACGCTTTCATCCACCGAGAAAAGAAGCAATCGTGGCATCTCTTTCACAGCAAGTAGAGACAGGGAGTGAACCCGAGGAAGTTTCTGGAATGTTTTCCAGTAGAGGCCAGAAGGACTCCCAAACTCACCGAGGAAATAAAACTTGGTAGTTTCATCTCTACCCCGACGCACAGTGACTTCTTTAGGCACTTGGCCCACAAGAGCCCACAAGAACTCGCAAACCTTCCGAGAAACAGAGTCTGGGCCTACGTAACCACCAAAAAGGCCAACGAGGCGAAGTGTCATGAGAGGACCGAATAGTCTCGCTCTTTCCCGACTGAGGGAAAGAGGAAGAATGGTGGCGGCAACAATCCTTGTCGGAAGCAGCACAAGACTGGAGCACAGGATCATAAGGAGTACAGGCCAGTCAACCTGACTCCTCTGATCGACATGCGGTCCAATGTCCTCATATAGATCCGTGGTGACAAGTTTCCCAAGTAGCGAAAGCCACTGAAGAACACGGATGGAGGAAATCCAGCTAAGTACTGTGATTTTCATCGATCTCCAGGACATGCCATGAAGGATTGCAAAACGCTCCAGCGAGAGATTCATGTGTTTATCCGGATGGGCTATCTCATCAGGTACATCAGAAACCTTGGGTAGAGTTTCGGTACCTCAGGCGGGGAAAGACAAAATCCATCCTAATCACAAAACCGGATCATAGTTAAAGTGGTCAATATGATCACGATTTGACTGGCCAAAACCTAAGCAGATCACAATGAGCGGAAAGTTGGGCGGAAGAAGCAGAGAGTGGAAGAAAATGTTACTAACTTTAGTGATAGTGACATAGATTATGTAATTTCCGTACATGCTAATCCCCTTATTATTTCTGTACTCGTTTTAAACGGTATCGTGAATTACTAACTGAAACGGGTTTTCATTGATAATGGAAACTCTAACGATTTACTTTATCTTGATATTTTCTTTAAACTCGGACTTAAACAAAATAAACTGAAATCTGACAAAGGGCCACTACATGGCCTAGACAACGAGCCTATGACTGTCCAATGAACAATACATTTAGAGGTTACCTTGAAAACGTACCCCAGAACGGTGAGTCATATGCTCACCTTTCTGGTCGTTAATCTGCCTTCTGTATATGATGCTATCCTAGGTCAGCAGTACCTAACAGCGTTCAGAGGCGTCACATCAATACCCATTTAAAAATAAAATTTTCAATAGCATGCAGTATCAGTGAAGTGTTGGGTGACCAAGTAATTGGGCAGATATGTTACATGTCCCAGATTACACCTAACAGTAGTGGACGGCCTACAGGAGAATCGGACCATCGAGACGAAGCAGTCTTGCAGCAGGCGATTCCCGAGAGGCAACTGACCTAAGTTCACTGAATTCGGATGACTCGGAGAGGTGTGTACAGATTGGGGGCTCACTCGTCGGACCCTTACGTGACGAGCTGATAGCGTTCTTGAGACAGAACGTTGATATCTTCACATGGACACCCGCTGACATACCTGAGATCCTAACTAGAGTAATGGTCCACAAGTTTGAACTTGATCCCGGCCGCAAGCCCATCAGACAGAAGCGGAGGAACCACTTCTTAGAAAATCTCGTAACCATCTGGGAAGAGGTGAAGAAGCTTATAGACGCCAACTTCATCAAAGAAATCCAATATTCGGATTGGCTCTCCAACGTCGTCCTGATAAAGAAAAGTAATGGAAAATGACGAATGTGCATCGACTTCACCGACGTCAATAAAGCCTACCCCAAAGATAGCTTCCCTCTGCTCAGGATCGACTTGTTAGTGGATTCAACTTCTGGATACGAGCTGTTGAGCTTTATGGATACGTACTCAAGCTACAACCAGATCCGAATGAGCCCAAAGGACGAGGAGCACACCTCGTTTATGACCAACCAAGGTATGTATTGCTATAAGGTCATATTTTTCGGTCTAAAGAATGCAGGTGCCATTTGTCAAAAGCTCGTGGACAAAATGTTTGAGAAGTAGATCAGCCGTAATATGAAAGTGTACGTCGATGACATGCTCATCAAGAGCAAGACTACCAGCGACCATATTCACGATCTGACTGAGTTATTTTTAGTACTCCGCACACACCAAATGAAGTTGAATCCTTCAAAGTGTGTCTTCAGAGTGTCCTCGAAAAAGTTGCTAGGTTTTATCGTCTCTCAGTGAGGGATCAAAGTAAACCTAAAAAAGATCAAAACCCTCACAGACATGTCTCTGCCACGGAGCGTCAAGAATGTCCAGAGGTTAACCGGATGACTGGCAGTATTAACCCGCTTCTTGATAAAGTTGGGGGACAAGTATCAGCATTTCTTTGAAGCTATGAGGGGACCAAAGCAAACGGTTTCTAGTAAACTGCGGAGTGCCAAGCAGACTTTGATCAGTTGAAGTAGTACTCGACCAATCCACCATTCCTAACGTCACCCAGGGACGGAGAAGAACTGTACCTCTACTTGGCAGTATTAGAGATTGCTCTCGGCTCTGTTCTCATATTCCAGGACACCGACTTTCAGTGGCCAGTCTACTATATAAGAAAGATGTTAACCGGCATAGAGACACGCTACCCACATGCTAAGAAGCATGCTCTTACACTTGTCTTCTCAGTTAGAAAGTTGAGGCCCTATTTCCAAGCCCATCGCGTGGTCATTCTGACCGACCAGCCACTAAACGGTATTCTCTAAAAGCTCGATGTATCTGACCTGTGAGGTTTCGGGTCTAAAAATATAATAAATATGAGAAAATCAACGTCATATTAATTAATACTAGACCTATTGAATGAATGAGCATGCATATCGGAAGAAAAATCGGGTTGTGAACTACTGAAATGCTGCCAGTAGACCGCGCCTGCTGTGCGCTCGAGTACATGCTCGAGCTCAAAAAGCAGTGGCGCAAGCAACAGGCCGCGCCTGCTCCGCTCAAGCGGTAAAATCCAGTATCTCTCCCGCGCGCTAAGCGCCTGTGCGCGCTTGAGTGGTAAAATCTAGTAGCCCACCCGCCCGCTGAGCACCTGTTCGCGCTCGAGTGCGGGCCGGCAAAGAGGCCGCGCTCGCTGCCCGCTCGCTCGGCACTCAAGCGCCCCAACGGGTATAAAAACACGACCTACTTTGCGTTTCTTCGATTTTTCTCATTTCTAGAGGGTTTTTGGAGAGGAGGAGAGAGAAAGAGCACCGATTTTAAAGAGAGAAAGGAGGAGATCGAGGCGTAGAGTCCGAATCTGCCCGAAAGCCAGTTATAAAAGTGGTAACACGCGTCGAGGCAAGTGTTCTCATACTAACTTTTCTCTTTCGATATTTTTCGATTATCATCGGGTTTTTTCGTCTCGATACCTACCCAAACTATGGAAAATGTGATACCCATGACTTAAGACCAATGATTATGTAATTTATTGTCCGATTTACTCACTGATCCGACCGGTAGAGTACCGCCACCCTAACCTACGGGAAATTGGGGGTTTTTCATTTATGCACCTTATTTCGTTAAATTGACCCCAAAATGTGAATTCCCACATCCCAAATGTGTATATATGTCGGTCGCACGATCGATCTCGCACGTCTCGACCCATTCGCAGTGTCTGGGCCCTTTAAATGGGCGCTGACACTGTTCACCCGAGACAAAGATGGGAAATTGCATGTTTTTACCTTCATAAAACGTTGAAATGACTTTAAAATATGAATCCCCTAATCTCAAAAGTAAGTATGTGTTAACCGGACGTCTGATTTCGCAAAATTTGACCCGTTTGCGGCATCCGAGCCCTCTAAAAGTGGCCTAACACTGTTCACCCGAAATTGAAAGGTAAGTGTGCATGTTTTAACTCTCTTCAATTGTGATGGAACTTATAACTAAATATTGTGTCAAATTATAAGCTCTAAAATGTATAATTATACACCGGGAGCAAGGAAAAAGCGTCCCGAAGGCTCCTAAGGTGATGTTTGACTAACGGAGGTAAATATAACCAAACTCTCTTACGAGTTGAACTTATTGGTTGAAAGATCTAAGCTCCAAATGAAAGAAAGAAACCGAACGAGTAATGGAAGGGAATCCACAAAGTGTAAAGTGATGGATTTGGTCTCCCGGATGGAGATATGTGATGGAAATGTGATTTTTCAGTTTGAGAATATATATGACAATGGTGGATTCTCCTTCAAGGATTAAGACTAATCTTGAAACCAGGACCACGGATTATAGGGGTAGTACCCTCTAGCTTACCATGTACATCACGGTGGGAACCCAAGGAATACTCCGACCGCTCTTGGGACGGATGATATTCAGGGTACGCTTTAGGATGCTGCTAGAAAAGAATGAGGATGTCCCTGGTCCCTGGAGATTATTGGGCGATTGAGATGGCCGAGTGCTGCAAGCCTAAAATGTAGTCGATGGTCGAGTGCTGTAAACCTAAAATATACCCGATGGTCGAGTGCTGTAGACCTAAAATATAGTCGATGGTCGAGTGCTACAGACCTAAAATGTAGCCGGCCTTACAACATATGGCAGACACATTCTTTTCCTCGTCCTTTCACATAGTTGGTAAGTATGACCTACTAGCCTGAGTCCGCAAAGATTGATGAAAGCAATGAAAATGAATGAACGTAACCTGAACAAATATGCGAATTAAATGATTTCAGATGTTCTCTCTCTTCGCATGCTTCCTTTATCAAGTTATTTGATTCCCCTACTCAATTATTGTCTTTCTTGTAAACTACTGTAGTTAGTGATATATAATTTTATTTGTTGGGCTGTACGCTCACCCTTACTATATGTCTTTTAGATGAGAATACATTGATACCCGACGAGACTGAGTAGGCCGTTGAAGTGCGATAGACAATTGGTATTGCTCGCAAGGCTTGGGGCTGGGACTTAGCTGATTTTGTGTATGAAACAAAAATTTTGACCATACTTTTGTAAACTGTATAAAATATATATGGTGGTGATTAATGATGTTTAGTATGAATGAATGATGGATTAGTTTCTGCTGTATATTGTGGTTTTATACTTCCGCATGTCTTTCTCATTGTGGTTATAATCGAGGTTCCTAGTTGGTATCCTTCCCACCGGCATTATACTGGAGTTATAATGTCGGTGCCGTCTCGATTGATGCAGCGATTAGATCTTGCGTAGTGTGTTGAGTATTAAGAATTGTAGTTTTATTGTGGATGGTTGTAAATTGTTGCACATGGTTGATTTACAGGTATTTATATTTCGGCAAACGCTCGATTTATAAATAGAACTCTATCCAATTTTCTACAAAAATTAATAATTTTAATTAGGAATACTAGTTTATTATTATCCTTGACGGAGGTTATTTAAGAAAAATAACCCGGTCCGTCACACGACCAGCTGGTTAAGTGAGCCATCGAGTTAGCAAAACTTGACATCAAATTTCGGTCCAGGCCAGCCATCAATTGACAGGCCCTGGTGGATTTCATCATCGAGACCACGACCCCGATCATCGATGAGCACCCCATTGAGGACGTGGATCACCACTCAGAAGAGCCAACTTGGGTCCTCAACATGGATGAATCGTCTACCAACTCAGGCAGCGATGCCGGAGTGGTCCTAAGGATCCCGGATGGATTAAGGTGAAGTACTCCCTTCAACTAGATTTTTCGGCCACCAACAACGTTATCGAGTACGAAACCCTATTAGCCGGATTACGACTAAGTAAAGAGTACTTAGCTAGGCAGCTAACCGTCTACAACGACTCAGAGCTAGTTGTTAACCAGATCAACGGAAGCTTCGAGGCATGCAATCTTCTTTTGTCCAAATACCTGGGTAAGGCAAAGGACACCATCCAAAAATTTAACAAGTTGAACCTGGTCCATGTCCCCAGAGTTGAAAACTGGAAGGCCGACCAACTTGCTAGGACAGCGGCGGTCGAAAATATAGAATAGTACTTGAGAGACATGAGAGAAGTCTTGAGCACTCCCAGTATAGAGGAATAGAAAGCAATGCAAGTCTCTGACTCCAAAAACTAAATGACACCTTATTAGAGATGTTTGGCAGATGGAGTACTGTCAAAGAACGCAGACGAAGCCAAGCGGATCAAAAAGACGGCCGCTTGGTACACCATAGTCAACAGGGTGGCTCTATCGTCATGGATACTCGACTCCGTACGTCTAGTGTCTTACTCTTAAAGAGGCCAACTACGTCTTGAGCGAAATCCACATTGGGATATGTGGGTCACACATTGGCGGCAAAAATCTAACATTTAAAGTCATGCGCCAGGGATATTGCTGGCCTACAATAAAGAAAAACGCCCTAGAGTTTGTGAAGAAATGTTAGAATTGTCAACTCCATGATAATCTTCACCACCAGTTACCCGCGAAGATGAGATCCCTCCAAGCTCCTTAGCCTTTTGCGCAATGGGAGCTCGATAATCTTCGTCAGTTTCCCATCGCGACCAGGCAAAGGAAGTTCATCATCGCGAACATAGACTACTTCACCAAATGGGTTGAAACTGTCCCGCTGGCCAAGATCACTCAACACAATGCATTGGAATTTGGCCACCAGAGCACAGTGAGTAGGTTTGGCATTCCTGAGGTCATCGTGACCGATAATGGAACCTAACTTTCGAGGAAACACTTCACCAAGTATTGCACCAATCTAGGTATTAGATTAGTCTACACTTTGATGGCATACCCCCAGGCAAACGAACATATTGAAGTCATCAATTGTGCGCTACTCCACGGTCTAAAGACCAAACTGGAGGATCAGGGGGTTCCTGGGTCGACGAACTTCCCTCCGTCCTATAGTCATATCGAACGACTCCAAAGGAACCAACTCACAAAACACCCTTCAGTCTCTACTACGGGATTGAGGCAGTAATACTGGTTGAGATCAGACTCCCAAGCCTTAGGATCGAAGCATTCAATCCAATCGGCAACTCCAAGAAGATTAGAGAACACCTGGATCTACTGGAGGAAGCCCGTGATGCAGCCAGGATTCATATAACTGCTTACCAACAACGAGTCACTTGCTATTACAATAAGTAAGTAAAAGCGCGACAATTTGAAGTTGGAGACCTGGTCTTTCAAAGCATAGACCACAGGCAAGACAACCAATTGGAACAAACTTTTCCTGAATTGGGAATGCCCATTTCTAGTGTCAACTGTTTTACGAAATGGGGTATACAAGCTCCGAACCCATAATGGCAAGTTGTTCTCATGGACGTTGAACGTGGTCCACCTAAAACGTTACATCCAGTGAAGGCCCAGGTAGGTCATCTATATGACTTGAGGCGTGCTTGTAACATTCAATATAATTAATAAAAGAAAGCTCCTTTTCTCATTTGCATTGTGCCATGCTTTTTTTTTCTTTTTTTTCCATGTGAATGCTTGCTTGTAGGATATATGAAATAAATAACCTAAATTACCTCTAAGTCGGGCAAATTTTTACCCGTTCGTAACTAAACCCTAATCATTCAAGCTGCCCGTAAGCTGTCGAATTAAACACTGGTCATCCAAACTGCCTATAAGCGGTCAAATAAAACCCTTGTCATCCAAGCGATACGTGAGTGGTCAAATTAAACCTTGGTCATCCAAATAGCCCGTGAGTGATTGAATTAAACCTTAATCATTCAAGCGGCCCATAAGCAGTCGAATAAAACCTTGATTATTCAAGTGACCCATTCACGGTCTAATTCTAAACCTTGGGGGGTTTGAACAGTACACGCGATAACCTCCTCCAATAGGAGATAGCATGATCAGTCTATAATGATCAACAAAGTAGGAGCAAAGTATTCCAACCAAAAGCTGGCTGCCCCGAGTCTCAGCAGCGCCATGCATTACAAAAGTACAAAACGCTAAGGCGTACTCATGTATAAAAGCAATGCCTTGGGGGACAATGGCCAATCTCCAAGCAACAAGACCTTGACGGTCAATGCTCCAGGTTGACTAGCCCAAAGGCCAGTCGATAAGTTGGTCGGTCAACATACACATCAAGAGGAGCTTGATGTACAACTAAGGTATATAGTTTTTATATAGAAATTTATAAATTTATAAATGAGTCTTATATAGTTTTTGCTCTCTTTTTTTTTTCATGTGCTTTGGGAGGAAGCTGTGAAAGAAAATATACGTCTCTAATGT
>JAODPA010068626.1:0-32642 GCA_025585075.1 Nepenthes mirabilis | reverse complement strand
CACACTTTCGATGCCGGCCTAATTAATCCAAATATTCTTAAAAATTTTATAATATTTAATTAATTTTTGTCATACCCAAATTACCCAAAATAATAAATTATTCCAAATTAATCGGATAAAAATTTGGGATATTACAGCAAGACTACATTAGCTCAAATATTAAAATCCATCTGAGAGTCTTGATAAAGATAGCCTACAATATCCATAAAAAATAAATCATTCGCTTGCTTCTCCTTAATCTGTTGCAGAATCTCTGGCAGCACCTGCAAAGAAGACAATATCATCCTATTACCTTTAACATATCACTGAATATTATAGTGTTTCAGACAATCCAGCACTCCATCTGCTTGATCTGCAGCATCGCCACAAAACTTTTTTTGCAACTGAGAGCATCTGCTACCATATTAGCTCTTCCTAGATGGTACTAAATTTCACAATCATAATCTTTTAAAAATTTCATCCATCTCTGTTGCCTCATATTCAACTCTTTCTACAAGAATAAATATTTGAGACTTTTGTGATCGAAATACATAAGAAATTTCTCGTCGTATAGATAGTGTCTCCAAATCTTCAATGCAAACACTATGGTAGCTAGCTCTAAATTATGGGTCGAGTAATTTTTTTCATAAACCTTCAATTGTTGAGACCCATATGCAACAACTTTCTATTCTGCATCAATACACAAGCTAGTCCAATCTTAGAGGCATCATAGTAGACTTCAAAGCTACCAGAACTGTTAGGAATGGTCAGAATCGGTGCAAAAGTTAGCCAATCATTTAACTCCTTAAAACTCCATTCACATTCTTCAGTCCACTCAAATTTAACCTCTTTCTTTGTCAACTGGGTGAGTAGCAAAGCAATACAGGAGAAATTCTCCATAAATCTGCAATAATACCCGACCATACATATGGAACCCTAAACCCATGCCTGACACTGCTCACCCGAGATATTTAAAAATTTTTACATGATTTCACTTTATTTAATTGGTATCTAAATTTCATATAATTGTATATACTCAATTGTATATTCTAAAAATATTATCGTGAACAGTTTGTGAAAGAATTATAGTTCGAAAGCTCTAAAGTTACGTTTTCCCTGATGTGGTGAGGATTTCCTAATTGTTCCAAGGCATCATGTAAAATTATACTTATGTTTAAAGTCACGTGAAGATTTAAGCCCAAAGAAATGATTATTTGCATCTATCTATAAGAAGTATGCATGATATGCATGGTATAAGAAAGAAATGCCATAATTTGATATATTTATGATTTGTTCTCCTGGAGTGAGAACTTTGTTAAAGAAGTTTGGTAGATCTTTCCTTAAAGAATAAGAAATCATGAAACTTGATTCACAGATTTATATTTCAGAGGATAGTATTTCGTTACATGCCATTGATATTGCAGTGAAAACTCATGGATTATTCTAGTCGTATGTTATATGGGTGATATTCCTTAACACGCCTTAAGATATAACTGTCGCAAATTGAGAAATTGTTCCTAGACCATGGGAGATACTCTGGTGGTATATCTGTTATCTGTTTCTGGCCCCAGATATAGGGTACCATCAGTCACGGGATGTTAAAATTACGTGGGTAGCATATTTGTTATCTATTTTTTGGCCCTGGGTATCGGCACCGTCCACCACGGGACGTTAAAGTTGCATGGGTAGTTAGTGCCTTAAAATGTGTGGGGACATACACATTCCTTTCCTTGATTTGTTTACATCTTTAGCTGGTAAGCCCTACCGGCCCTAGTCCGTAAAGTAAAGAAATTATGTATGTTTTAGAATCTAAAGAAAAACAAGTAAATTTGGAAAGATAAATGTATTCCGAAAAGTGTATCTAATCATGATTTATATTTATGCATCCTCACCATACTCATATATCCCTCTTCTGCTTTATTTTACATATATTATTTATTGTCTTTGATTATATTACACTTGTTGAGTATTTGGCTCACCATTGCTATTACCTCCAGATGAGTACAAACTAATATCTGATAGGGCGGGGTAGAGGATTAGAAGTTGGTTAGGCATGAAGATCTTGGAGGGTAGCTTGAGGACTTAGTTCTGTGGTCTTTGTACCCTTATGTAGTACCTTTACATATTTTGTGGAGGATTTATATATTAATGTAGTTGTATGTCTGATGATGTACATATAGTGTAACTCCCGCTATATTTGATGGTTGTAAATCCTTTTGGAGGTTTTTATGGTTTGTATAGGTAACTAGTGGTATCTTATCTGAGCCAACGTCATACCCAAACTTATGACGTTGGTGCCACAGGTAGTTGGTGGCTTATGGACCCTGTGTTTTGTGTATTATGAATTATGTGATTGTTGTACAGGAAATTGTACAGGTTTTGTATTTATTTGGCGGCTATTTTTCTGTTGAAACTCTACTAAATTTTGGTTAGAAAAATGTGATCCATTACAGTTTGTATCAGAGAAAAAGATACATTACGTTTGATTTAAATTTTATACGGAAGCTTAGGTTAGAGTAAGATCGAATTAGTAGATGGAGGCATAGGATAATTAAGATAGATTGGGTGATTTTAGTTGTCATAGTTTGTATGACTTCTGCTAGAACTAAGTTAGGAATTAGTGGGTAAGTTTGTTCATTTAGCTTACACTATTTTTGTTAGTGTCTAAGTTATGGACTAACCTATATTGTTTTTATTTCAGAAAGAATGTTAGTAGCTAATCGTGCCACCTAGGCGAAGGTTGACACATAGAAATGGTCAATCACATGATAAAGAAGCTAAATATATGAATTTGTTGAGTTTGATGGCGAGACTTAAGGGACTTGGAGGATCTAGTCCGGGCGAGAACCAGAAGAAGAAGAAGTTGTTAGGGGGATACCCTGACGATTAACTTAGGTTGATCTTGGTTTAAGGACTTAGGATTGGGGAAGCTTGAATAGCATGACAAGTGAGACGGATAAGGTGAACCGATGGCCCGAAGTCGAGATAACTTGGAGTCGATTTCTGGTGTTAGTGAACCCGAGAATGTTGATTTATAATCAATTTAACAATGATCAAGTACTTAAATTTTTGGGTGGCATAGATCTTGCAGTAGCTGAGATGTGGATTGTGAGAATTAAAATAGTGTTTACGGTAATCTGATATCCAGGAGGAGATGAGGTCGTGTCTACCTCATATAACTTAGGAGGCGAAGTCAACCTCAGACGGTTGATGAGAAAAGAGCTATGGGTCGGAAGGATAAAGAGATCGTGGAATATGTTCGTGGATGTATTTATGGATAAATATTTTTTCCGATGAGTTTTGGGGGCATGTTTCAAATGGTGGACAACTCGATCTCATGAATGAAGATTGTCTTTATCCCTTGGGTTGGACGGAGAAGAAATCCAATGCCTTGGATTGGGTTTTACAGTGATAGCCCGAGGTGTAGTGGTGTCGTCCACCATGATGGAAGGTTAGATTTTCAGATTTTGATGTTTTAGTACATGTGTTATTCTGAGATTCCGAATTTGTATTTTGATTGTATTTCCAAGTTATGTATAATTTGAAGATCTAGGCTTTGCACTTGTTGTAGCGAGGTCTATAATACTTTCTTGGGTCTGTAGATATGATTGGTTGGGTTGATTGGAATTATTTTGTGTTACTAAGCCTTGATCTAATTTCAGTGGTGTTTTGGTTGATAAGTTGCCGTGCTAGTATGAATTGTGTTGATAAGAATATTATACTTTGCAATCTAATTGTAAATTTTGAGTATGAGGTAGAGTTGATTGAGATATCAAGAAATTAGTATCGTTGTGCCTACAACGCGTTTAATAAGGATATGTGTCTAATTTATTTAGCAAGATGAGACCACATCTGGGAATCGTCTTGAGGTCACTAAGAAATTTTGGCTGTATAAGTATTTGAGTACACCTCCTAGATGAAAAGATTCGGTGGATTGAACTTTTGATCAGTAATTTGAGGTTGTTTCGGAATCGACACTAATTTTAAGGATTCCGTATGGAATCGAGGAGCATCGATTAGGTGTTGCTGTGGGATGCTTTAGAACCCTTGAGGTAAGTAAGATGAACCGATGAGGTTAATTATGGATGATTGAAAATTTAGCTCACTTAGAAGATTTATGGTCTAATATGCAGGCCTTATAAATTAATAGGTGATTTATTTGTTCTATTGCAAAGGCTTGATAATTTCTAAGATTGATTTGTATAGTGTTGTTGACCGTGGATTATTGAAAGTTGTTCCTGTGGCAGCATTCAAGATAAAGATATGGCCGTTGCAAGTTTCGGTAATGCCATTTGGGTTTGTAGGTTTATTCGTATTTCTATGGACTTTATGAATCGGATCCTCAAGCCATACTTAGGTCAATATTGTGATGGTCTCATCAATGAATTTATAGAATAATAGGGAGTATGAACTTTGTTTGAGGACTGTGTCATGGATTAGGAAGGCTGTTAACTGTGTGTTTGATTGTGGCAAGAGTGTGAGTTTCAGTAAGAGAAGATGTTGTATTAGGCATGCGGATGCTTCGGTAGCATGAATGTGGTCTTGGGGAGATTTGACCGATAGCTAATTTAGGAAAGACTAAGTGATGTCGCATGGGTACGCAGTTTTCTTGGGTATAGCTGAATTCGATAAGGTATCCGTTAGTTATCCCTCGAGGATTTGCAATGTTCGCGGAGCGTTGACTTAGAAGCGACCGGTATCCGTTAGAATAAGATATGTTGGAATAACTTTCAAGCATTGAATGGTAAACTGTCAACTATATTACTTGGGTTGATCTCTGATGGGTCAAGTGAGTTATAGTAGAATGTGGTACTTTTGTGAAAGGTTTAGGATTATTCCTTTCCTGCATCGTGTGTGGGTGGCTACTCTCGAATTAAGTGGGGGATAACCGTGATTTGGAGTTAGCAATTGGGGTCTTTGCTTTGAGGATTTACAGGTTTTGTTGACAGATGTAGTTATTGTCTAGCTAATCTTAAAGATCTAAGTAGTCATGTCATACAAAGGATAAGATTACACATTAGTGAAAATAGGTGAACCTGTTTAAGAATTGTAATGATGAACCTCAGTGTCTTTTGAGGAAAGCGAACAGTAGTGCTGCTAATTTATGTTAGGAGTCTTTAGACTTAATTTGCTTTCGATACTTCATAGGAGCAGTGAAAGGTGAGCCGCGAGTGGGTTCCAATATTTGGGCTATGGGACATCATGCTCTTGATTTGGGAGATAGAATCACATTCAAAGTACTGAAGCTATGAAATTATGAGATGCGAAGTCCTTGTAGTTTTATTTCGGGGTTGTTAGAGCGGTTAGGATTTTTGGTGTTTGAAGAATTGTTCATTAGCTTTTAAGGATGGTCCATTTATCGCGAATTTGGATGATGCATGCGTGTCAACTTGATTGACTTGTTGGTATACCAACGAGATAATAAGTTTGCAAAATAAATAGGTTTCAAGGCTTTGGCGTTGATTTGAGACTGTGCCGAATTTTTGGGTGATCGTCTCAATTATATTTTCTAAGTTAATCGTGTTGATATTTTTGGGATTTTTCTTAGGCCTATAGCTGTCACGTAACCTAGGTGTCCAACATGGATCAATAAATTTGGGTTACAAGAGGATTTTATTTTGGCGTGCTAGTAAATAGTCAATCAGAGTTGCGCAGTAGAGTGGATAGTCCGTGGATTTTAAGGTTTAGTTTGAAGTTTGAATTGATCAATCATTTTAAGGCTTGGGATGAGCTGAATTCGGAGTTCATCCGTCCGATTGAGATCTTGAATTAAATCGGAAAAATAGTCAATAAATTTGAGTTACATCCAACTTAGTGGATTATCATGAAGTCTCCCTTGCATCGATGATTGAGAAAAATATGTGATCAAATTAAGCATTTTTGGAAAATTAGGAAATTTTCTTATGATATATTCCAATCTAGATTTAAATAGAAAATATTAGATATTAGGAATTAGGATGATTCTTTAGGCTATGTTTTCTGGGAAGGATCTTTTCTTCAAGGATGTGAAGTGGAAATCTGAAAGGATATTTTTTGTTTATTGAATTTTGAGGTTCGTTAAATTTCGAGGATGAAATTTTATAAGTAGAGGAGAGTTATGACGTACCGATTTTTGAATATCGTAACTACGGATAATTAAATTAATATAATTAAAATTAGGTTTAATCATGAATCAACATCAACATGCTTCAGAAATTATAAAACAATATAGCGAGACTCAGAAATCAGAAATTGATATCAAATTCTATAAGTTCTAGAAATTACTATAAATTTAGAAAATTCCTTTTTACTATCAGAAAGGACCAAACTAGAAGACCCTATTAGTCGAGGGGGGTGAATAATCGAGGATAGATTGCGTTCACTCCACACAATCCAAAGTCAAAAATAGAACAGAGAGATCCCTTCTCGTGGGATCTGTACATAAATGCCTCCCGAAGGTAGGCTAGAAATAGAAAACTACCCTCTAGGTTAACGCCTTGATGAAGGGTGGACTACGTACAACTCTATGGATAGAGTTATTATCAATTACCACCATAACGTTTTAAGGCATGTCAAAGAATCGCACCTGATCGTATATCAATCCTAGGTCCTAATTTACAGAATCAGAAACATTTTTCTTCTTATTTCTTAGCTTATAGCTTATCGAACATCAGAAACCTAGTCAGAATTACACAAATATTTCTTCAGATTACCTCAGAAATTCACAGTAATTCAACAGTATAATTCCATGTAAATTTTTTAGATGCAAATCATAACATGGACATTACCTCTTTACAAATCAACCTTTACGTGTCAAAATTTATGGATTTTAAACATCAATCCCTAAATTTTCATTCCTAGGGTTTCAACGAAACTTTCGGACATGAAACGGATGCTAAATATATGTATATTCATGAAATCAAGGCTATAAATCCAAATACATATATAAAATCATGCAATTAAACTAAAAATCTCAAAATTTTCGACTTAGGGTTTCTGTAAATCTGTCCGGACACAAAATGAACACGAAATGGGAATCGAATCATGAAATTGAAGCCACAATGCATGATAATCATGTATAATCATCAAGTTTAGCAATATTTTTATCAGAAACATACATTAATCACGTTAAGAAAATTAATGAACGTGGTAAAAACAAAGAACAAAGTTGGGGGTATACTTATCTTCACCCGATTTACCGTTTTCTTCAGTTTTATCGAATGAAAATCGGTAGAGAGAGCCTTTCCCTTTTCTTTCCCTGCCTTTCCTCCTTCGTGCTACAGTGGTCGAGACCCAAAATCTCTCCCCTTCCCCTTTTCAAACAAAAATGGAAATCAGTCACTGAAGTAAAAACGAGCGTACGCTCGAGCGCGGTCAGCGTACAGCGAGCGGCACTCCACAGTTTCTGGTGCTTGCTACCACGCTTGAGCGCGCGGCAGGTGCCATGCTGCTGCTTGTTGGACTAAGGCAAATTTTCTACTTTTTCTCAATTTTATTTATTTCAAACTTAGTTATACCAATTTAATTACTAGAATTTTCATATTTCGGATTCGGGACCTCACACTCTCCCTTGCTTATAGGAATTTCATCCTCAAAATTAATGAAACCACATACCTCAAGAAAACAAGTGGGGATACTTGCTTTGGATCTCCTCTACGAGTTCCCATGTGGCCTTCTTCGGTGAATGATTCCTCCAAAGTACTTTTACTAAGGGGATGGTTTTTGTGCACAGCCTCCGATCCTTTCGATCCAAGATCTGTATCGCTTCTCGACATAGGATAAATCCTTGTCAATGGTCAAAGGCTCGTACTCAATAACGTGTGTAGGATCGTGAATATACTTCCGAAGTATAGATACATGACATACATCGTGTACGTCCGCCAGACTGGGTGGTAACGTTAACTTGTATGCCACCTTCCTGATCCTCTACAAAATCTCAAAAGGTCCGACAAATTGTGGCTTTAGTTTTCCTTTCACTCTGAATCTGAACATTTTTTTGAATGGTGAAACTTTCAGAAAGACAAAATTTTCTACTTCAAATCTCAACTCAAACCTCTTCCGGTCTACATAACTCTTCTATCTGCTTTGAGCAACCTTCAGTTTCTTATGAATCAGCCTAATTTTCTCCGCCGTCTCCTTCACAATTTCAGGACCTAAAATCCTCTTATCTCCAATCTCCTCCTAATGAATTGACGATCTGTACTTCCTCCCATACAGTGTCTCAAAAGGCGTCATGCCGATACTTGCCTGATAGCTACTATTATATGCAAATTTAGCTAAGGCCTGATAATTATCTCAAGTTCCTTTCATCTCTAATATTGAGACCATCAACATATCCTCAAGGATCTTGATGGTACACTCCGATTGGCCATTAGTCTAGGGGTGATATATAGTACTGAACTTTAATTCTATCCCCAACTCCTTATGCAAGCTTTCCTAAAATCTTGAGACAAAATGCGGATTCCTATCAGACATAATTGAAGCAGGTACTCCATGAAGCCTCACAATCTCATTTACATATAATTGGGCCAGTTTCTCACGAGAATAAGTCATCCTAATAGCCAAGAAATGGGCTGATTTTGTTGGCCAATCAACTACAACCCAGATGGCATCATGATTCCTGGGAATCCTTGACAAACCTGATACAAAATTCATAGTGATATCTTCCTATTTCCAACTCGGGATCGGCATTGGTTGCAACAATCCAGAAGGCTTCCTTCTTTCAGCTTTTAATTGCTAACATACAATGCATTTCTCCGCATAAATCATAATATCCCTCCTCATGTTTCTCCATTAAAAAGCCTTCTTCAGATGCTGATACATTTTATTTGTTTCGGGGTAAATGGTATGCCGAGACCTATGAGCTTCCTTCAAGATTTTTTCTTTCAATTTCTTATCGTCTGATACACATAATTGATCTCTGAACCTCAATATTCTATTATTCCGGACATTGAAATTAACTCGAGACTCCTTATTCAGATCATTTACAATATCCACAAGAAACGGGTCATTCACTTGTTTTAAGTTAACTTCATTAATTACCTCCAACTAGATCTAAAGATAAGATAAAATCATCCTATCACCTTGAACATATCGTTGGATTTCACACTGTTTCAGATAATCCAACATTTTCATCTGCCTGATTTGCAACTTAGCCACATACCCCAATCGACGGCTCAATACATCTGCAACTACATTAGTCTTCCACGACTTATACTGTATTTCACAATCATAATCCTTCAAGAAATCAAGCCACCTCCTTTGCCTCATATTAAGCTCTTTCTGTGAGAACAAATATTTCAAATATTTATGATTAGAATACATAAGGAACTTTTCACCATACAAATAGTATCTCCAAATTTTCAAAGCAAACACCATAGCATCTAATTCTAGATCGTGAGTTGGGTAGTTCTTTTTATGCACCTTCAGTTGTCTAGACCCATAAGCTACTACCCTATTATGCTGCATCAGTATACAACCCAAACCCGCCTTAAAGGCATCACAGTATACTTCAAAACCACCTGAACCCTCCGAAATGATCAATACTGAAGCGGTAGTCAAGTGATCCTTCAACTCCTGAGAACTGTGATTACTTTCCTTAGTCTATTTAAATTTAGCTTCCTTTTTCGTCAGTAGAGTCAGAGGCATAGCAATCTATAAGAAATTCTTTACAAAATGCCCATAATAGCTTTCCATGCAAAGAAAGCTCCTAACATCGCTCTCGGACGTTGGCCTACTCCAATTTGTAATAGCCTCTACCTTCTTTAGATCCACAGAAATACCACCGTTAGAAATTACATGTCCTAAAAATATTACATTTTTCAGCCAGAACTCACACTTATTCAGCTTAACGTATAGCCTTTCCTTGTAGAGTACTTGAAGTACCATCCTCAGGTGGGTTTCATGCCCCTCATAATCCTTTGAATATATTAGAACGTCATCAATAAATATCACCATAAATTTATCCAGATACGACTCGAATACCCTATTCATGAGATCCATAAATGCGGTTGGGGCATTCATGAGGCCAAAAGACATAACAAGAAATTAATAGTGACCGTATTTCGTCTGAAAAGCAGTCTTAGCCACATCTTTTGGCTTGATCATCAATTGGTAATAATTGGACGTCAAATCAATCTTCAAAAATACCCGAGATCCTTACAATTAATCAAATAAATCATCGATATGTGGTAGTGGATACTTGTTTTTAATTGTGATTTTATTCAACTCATGATAGTCAATACATAGTTGCAAAGGCCCATCTTTCTTCCTCACAAAGAACACCGGTGCATCCCAAGGATATACACTTGGTCTGATAAAGCCCTTATCTAATAACTCCTATAACTATAACTTCAACTCTTTTAATTCAGTTGGGGCCATAGATAAGGGGCTTTAAATTTTGAGTTAACTCCAGGAATAATGGAAATTTCAAACTCAATCTCCCGGTGTAGAGATAGTCCAGGCAATTCCTTTGGAAAGACATCCTCAAAATCACACACAACTAGAATGTCCTTAGTCGGTACACTATGACTTTCAGTGGTACAGGCATATACTCACCTTTCATCAAATACTTGGCATGCAAAGCAGAAATTAATACACGCATCTCCTTCTTTCTAATGCCTTGAAAGAAAAAATATTCCATTTCGAGAATATCAAAATAAACCCTCTTCAGAAAATAATTAATACTGGCGTGATATTTAACTAGTCAGTTCATTCCCAAAATTACATCATTATTATTGGGCTTAAGTTATGTGTTTATTGACGGAGGTTATTTAAGCAAAATAACTCGATCCGTCACAGTTGGTATCAGAGACAGGTTGCCTTAGGATTGATATAAATTTATGCGGAAGCCTAGGATAGTATAGGTTAAGGCCGAACGAGTGAATGTAGGAATTAAATGACCAAGTTAGGATGGCTAACTTAAGTACTCTCGTTTAGGATATTTTCCTTAATTACATATATGTCAGTGTATCCGGTAATGCCGTAGCAAGGGTTTAATCTTTGGCCTAACCCGTAATTGTTTCTCTTTCAGTGGTGGATTTTAAAGTTGACTATGCCGCCTAGACGTCGAGGTTCGCAAAGGGATGATCCGCCTTGTGATCGAGAGGCAACATATTTAAATTTGTTGGGGCATCTTACAAATATCTTTGAGAATATGGAGCAGCGACATCTTGCCCCTATTCCTGCTTTGGCTCCCATCAAGGCTCCTATCAATCCAAGGTCGTCCGCCAATGATCACTTCGTTCAGGAGCGACTGCGAGCATTTTTAGGGGAGCCTGACCCGATCAAGGCAAACACTTGGCTAGAAAGTTTGAAGAAGGTATTTGTAGTAATCAAATGCCCTGAGAAGGATCGGGTGTTGTTTGCATCTTACTGGCTAGATGATGAAGCGCACCATTGGTGGCAAATGAAGAAAAGAGCACTAGGTATACCAGTGGTTGAGATTACTTGGAAAATATCTGAGGATGCATTCTTGGAGAAGTATTTTTTGTCTAGCCTCCGTGTTCAGAAAGAAGAGGAAATTTTCAGATTGAGGCGGGGAAATCGGACTGTGGTAGAGTATGACACCAAATTTTTGGAGTTGTCACGATTTGCTCCTTATATGGTTAAAGACGACGAAAGGAAGACTAGGAAGTTCTTACTAGACTTGTGGGATGACATCCGTAAGCAGCTAGCAACCCTTAAGTTGGCCGCTTATGCTGATGTGCTAGATCGAGCTTTGATCTACGAATTGGAGCATGCTAAAGAAGAATTTTTCAAGAACAGGTCGTCAAGTAAGAGTGGGAAAAGTGCTAGCTCGGGGAGACCATACAAGAAGTTCAAGCAGCTGGTTTCTGAACAAAGGAGTGGCCAGATCACATTGTCTTCTCAAGTTTCGGTGGGTTCGTGTAAGCATTGTGGGAGGACGCATGAGGGTAGACCTTGTCCCAATATGACAGGTACTTGCTTCACTTGTGGCCAGGTCGGGCATAAAGCCAAAGATTGCCCTCAATCATCGAGGGTCCAAGCTCCAAAGCCAGTAATATGGGGTAAAGCTTTTGCAGTGTCTATTAGTGAGGCCAAAACATCAGATGAGGTGGTGGAAAGTATACTTCCTATTTGTGGTCAAGAACAAGTATCCGTTGCCGCAAATCGATGACCTCTTTGACCAGTTACAGGGGTCCCGAGTGTATTCTAAGATTGATCTTTCGTCGGGATACCATCAGCTTTGCATTAAGTAGGAGGATGTGGCAAAGACGGCTTTCCAAACGAGATATGGTCATTTCGAGTTCCTTGTGATACCGTTCGGGTTGACTAATGCACCAGCCGTGTTTATGGATTTGATGAACTAGGTCTTCCAGCCGTATTTGGATAAGTTTGTCATGGTTTTCATTGATGATATTCTGATTTATTACAATGATTTCACCAAACATGAAGGGTACTTGAGAATCGTGTTACAGACTCTTCGAGAGCATCAGTTGTTCTCAAAGTTAAAGAAATGCGAGTTTTGGCTCAATAAGGTAGTATTATTAGGCCATGTAATTTTTGATGGAAGTGTCTCAGCAGACCCGCAGAAAATCAAAGTGGTGAGTAATTGGAGTTGACCTACGAACGTGTCGAAGGTCTGAAGCTTTTTGGGGATGGCCAGTTATTACTATCATTTCGTGGAGAATTTTTCTTGGATAGCCTTACCCCTCACCCATCTGACGAAGAAGGAAGCAAGCTTTAACTAGACCAAGGAGTGTGACCAAAGCTTTCAAGAGTTGAAAGATCCGTTGACAATTGCCCCGATTCTAACTCTTCCTAATAATTCCAGTGGGTTCAAAGTGTATTGCAATGCTTCTAAAGTGGGACTCAGGTGTGTCCTGATGCAAAGGGGGAAGGTAGTAGCTTATGGGTCTTGGCAATTAAAAGCACATGAGAAGAGCTATCCGACCCACAATTTGGAGCTGGCTGCTGTGGTGTTCGCATTGAAAATCTGAAGGCACTATTTGTATGGTGAAGAGTTTTTAGTGTACTCTGACTACAATAGCCTCAAGTATTTCTTTTCGCAGAAGGAGTTAAATATGAGGAAGCGGTGATGGATCAAGTTCCTCAAGGATTATGATTGTGAGATCCAGTATCGGCCGAAGAAAGCAAATGTGGTCGCGAATGCCCTGAGTTGCCGCGGATGCCCTAAGTTGCCGAACTTGTAGGGTGGCGACATAATAGATTAAGCAGATGGAGTTGCTAGACTGCCTGAAATCTTGTCATATTCAGCACTACATCGAGGAAAATAGGATGATGTTATTCTTTCTACAGGTGCAGCCTGAGTTCCTCTGGAGGATAAAGGAATGGCAGGTGAACGATCCGTTTTTTATGGACATCATGGGAGACCTTGGCAGAGACTCATGAGATGATCTTAATGTGCATACAGATGGAATTTTGAGATTTTAGGAGCAACTATGTGTGCTAGATGACAAAGAACTGAATGGAGAAATAATAAAGGAGGTATATAGGACTTGGTATACAATTCACCCCGGTATAAATAAGATGTACTAGGACTTGAGGAAAAGGTTCTGGTGGAGGAACATGCGAAGGGAGATCGTGACTTTTGTTAACCGATGTCTTATCTGTCAGTAATTGAAGGCCGAGAGGAGGAAGCCTGGCACTCGAGCTCCCGGCGACTTTAAATACGTGACCTACTTCGCGTTTTAGCATTTGCCACGCAATAAAACCCTTAGAGAAAGAGAGAGCGCTAAACAGAGAGAAAGTGGAGAAGATCGAGGTCGAGGAGTCTGAATACGTCTGAAAGCTAGTTATAAGGATTATAATACACGTCGAGGCAAGTGTTCTCATACTCACTACTCGTTCTCTTTTGATTGTTACTCGTTTTTCATTGGGTATTTTAGTCTTAATACCCACCCAAACCATAAAATGCATGTTACCCATGTCTAATGTTTGAGAAATATGTAGTTTATTGCTTACTTTACTCATCGATTCGTCCGGTTAGGTTCTGCCAAACCCTAACCCACGCAAAAATTGAGGCTTTCCATTTTTTTCCACCATATTTTGATAAATTGACCTCAAAATATGAATCACTGCATCTCATTTATGCATATATATCGGCCAGACGATCAATCTCACAAGTTTTGACCTGTAGGTGTCGTCCAGATCCTCTAAACGGACACTGTTACAGTTCACACAAAAATTAATGGAGAAGTTTGCATGCTTACACCCATTTAATGCTTATGAAATTTATGTCTAATTGTTCATGTTAAATTGTAATCCTTGAAAATATGTATTTGTGCACCGGAGGTTAGGAAATGTATTCCAAAGGATCCTAAAGTGATATTTGCCCATCGGAGGTAAGAAATCCAAAACCCTCTTGTGGAATTCAATTGAATCATTGAAAGGTAAAGAAAGATGAGAACCAAGAAAGCAATCGAAGGAAAAATCCACAATGTATGCATGATAGAACTGATCTCCCGGTTGGAGATAATGTGAATAAAATGAAATGTGATGGATCCTCCCTGAAGGAAAGGCTAAATCTTGAAACTAGGACCATGGACTTATGTCCATTGGGGGGTGCCCTCTGGTTTGCCACGTACATCATTGTGGGAATCCAAGGAATACTTTGGCTGCTCATGGGGGCAGGTGATGTTTGTGGTACGTCTTAGGACACTACTGTGAAAGAACGAGAATTACCCTAGTCCCGGGGGATATGAGACAAATTGTGATAGTCGAGTGCTGTATGCCTAAAATATAGCCGATGGCCGTGTGATACAGGCCTAAAATGTAGCCGTGGGCCGAGTGCTGCAGGCTAAAATGTAGCCAATGGTCGAGTGCTGTAGGTCTAAAATGTAGCCGGTGTTTTAGAATATGTAGTGAACACATTTCTTTCCTCATTCTCTCGCATCGTTGGCTAGTACAACCTACTAGCCCTGATCCACAAAGGTTAATGAAAATAATAAAAATGTATAAAATATAATTAATGTAAACATATGACCCAGGCAATCCTAGATGTCCCCTTTCCTCTCATGTTTCTTTTTCGTTGAAAGTGTACATCTTTCGCCATCCATTTATTGTTTTAGTTATTTATCTGCATGTTGTAGTGATATATGATTTTATTTGCTGAGCTGTACGCTCACCCTTACTATCTCTCCTTTCAGATGAGAACGCACTGATACCCGACGAGACTGAGTAGGCCATAAAAGCGTAATAGGCAGCTGATATCGCATGCAAAGTTTGGGACTTAGACTTAGCGTGATCATATGTATAAGATAGGAGTTTTGTCCTACTTTTGGAAAATTGTATAAACATGTCCCATGATGTTATCGATGTTTATGTGGATGGACGAAGGTTTAGTCTCCACTGTATATTTTGGTTGTTATGCTTCCATAGGTTTTTCTTATTGTGGACGTGGTTGGGGTTCCTAGTTGGCATCCTTCCTGGTTGGCGTTGTACTGGAGTTATAATGTCGGTGCCACCCCTATTGTCGTGGGGTTTAGATCCTGTGTAGTGCAATAAATTGTAAATTGTGTTGTTGTGTTGTAGGATTTGTTGTTGATTATTATACTAAATTGATTACAGGTGTTATATTTTGACAAACGTCCGATTTATAAATGGAATTCTGTCCAATTTTCTGCAAAAATATTATATTATTATTATTGGGCTTAAGTTATGTACTTATTGACGGAGGTTAATAACTCGGTCCGTCACACAAGGTCTCCAATGATATCCATCAAGAATGGATCATTTGTCTACCCTTCTTTAATCATCTAAAGGACCTCAGGCTGCACTAGCAAGAAAGACAACATCATCTTGTTGCCTTTGACATAGCACTGGATATTGCAAAGTTTCAAGCAATCCAACATCTTTATCTACTTGATCTGCAGTCTTGCTACAGAACTGGTCCAATGACTCAAGGCATCCATGACCACATTCGCCTCCCCCGGCTGATAGTGGATCTCAAAATCATAATTCTTAAGAAACTTGATCCATCTCCATTGCCTCATATTCAACTCTTTCTGAGAAAACAGGTATTTGAGGCTCTTGTATTCAGAATACACAATAAACTTCTCGCCTTATAAATAATGTTTCCATATCTTCAATGCGAAAATAATGGCGACTAACTCCAAATCATGGGTCAAATAGTTCTTCTCATGGATCTTTAATTACCGAGATCCATAAGCTGCCACCTTCCCATTTTGTATCAAGATACATCCGTGGCCAACCTTCGAAGCATCACAATACCCCTCAAAACCACCCGAACCATCAAGGATAATTAAGATCGGTACCGAAGTCAAACGATTCTTCAACTCTTGGAAACTTCAGTCACACTCTTCAGTCCAATTAAAACTTGCTTCCTTCTTCATCAAACGGGTAAGAGTCAAAGCAATTCGAGAGAAATTCTCTTCGAAGCAGCGATAATAACCAGCCATACCTAAAAAGCTATGGACCTTTGTCACGGTCATTGGTCGACTCCAACTGATCACAACTTCAACTTTCTTTGAATCCACCAAGACGCCTCCATTAGAAATGACATGGCCCAAGAACACGACCTTATCAAGCCAAAATGCACACTTCTTCAACTTCGCATATAACTTATACTCTCGAAGGGTCTGAAGCATGATCCTCAGATGCTCCTCGTGCTCAACACAACTCCTTGAATAAATTAAGATATCATCGATGAAAATCATAATAAATTTATCCAAGTACGGCTGGAAGACCGGTACATCAAATCCATAAACACGGCCTACGCATTCATCAATCCAAACAATATCACAAGAAACTCATAATGGCCATAACTCGTCTGGAAAGCCATCTTTGCCACATCCTTACGCTTGATCCTAAGCTGATGATACTCAGACTAAAGATAGATCGTAGAGAACACGCGGGTCCCCTATAACTGATCAAAGAAATCATCGATCCTCGGCAATGGGTACTTCTTCTAAATCGTGATCTTATTCAGCTCACGGTAATCTACACACAACCTCAAGGTCCCATCCTTCTTCACGAACAGGATCGAAGCACCCCATGGTGAAACATTGGGTCTAATAAAACCCATATCAAGAAGGTCCTGCAATTACTACTTCAATTCTTTCAACTCTGTAGGAGCCATATGGTAAGGAGTTCTCGAAATGGCTGCCGATCCAGGCATGAGGTCAATTCCTAACTCAATCTCTCGGTGTGGTGGCGAAGTAGACAACTTATCAGGGAACACATCTTCAAACTCACGCACTACTAGAATCTCCTTAGCTGATAGCTCACGGCTCTCCGCCACACTGGCATATGCCAAATAAGCTTCGCATACACTTTTTGATAGATGACGAGCTTACAGAGCCGAAATAAAGCTGGATGGCTCAACCTGCCGAATTTCCTGAATGTAAAAGGGCTCACATTCTGGGATTGCAAAGTCAACCTTCTTATGAAAACAATCAGTAGTTGCATGATTCTTTCATGGCCAATCTATGCCAAGAATAATATCAAAATCATGCATTTCAAGAAGAATTGAGTCAATTGCCAAGGACAACCCATTCACCTCAATCGAACACCTAGGGTAAGAAACATCAGTAACGACAGAGGATCCCGTGGGCGTCAATACAACCAAAGAAAAATCGATGGTCATAGGAGATGATGCAAGATGATGAACAAACTAAGTTGATACAAAGAAATTGGTCGATCCAGAATAAAAAAGCATAGTACCAGAAGAGCCACAAATAGAGAAAGTACCTTTCACCACATCGTCAGACGCCTTTGCTTCCTGAGCGATCACCACAAAAGCCTTTCCTTGCACAACGGGCTTAGAGATGCGGGCCTTCGTCAGATGAGGATACTCCTTGATCTTGTGTTCTGCTTGGCCACAATTGAAACATATGCCCATCAACTTATAACAGGGCTTACTCCCATGCATCTTCCCATAGTGCTGGCATGGACCGACGGAAACTTGTGAGGACGATGCGGTCTGGCTCTCTTCTTCTCTAAATCTGGCTGTCTCATCTTCTTGGGTGGTCTTCCAGAACTCGCGCCAGAGCTAGCACCAGTACTATGAGATCCAAAAGTTAATATGTTAACCAATCTGCATACCTGGAAATCCAAACCGGCCTCCTCCCATAAAAGTCCAGTACGTCCTTGTAAACAAGCCGGCTTCCCTTCTGTAAATTAGGATCGGCCCTTCCCTAATGAAAACTGGACCGGCCTCCTCCATAGAATCCAAAATCGGCCCCTTTGATGAAAAACACAACCGGCCCAAAAAGGCTGACCAGCAAAGAGTGGGCCACTGGCATGAAAATGGAGCAATTGACTTGAATTAAATTAATGGTAACTAAAAGACAAAAGTAAACTTTATTTTTCAATTAGAATCCAACTAGGCGGCAACCAAATGAAGTAAGTAAACCAACCTAGTTACTCCACCAACCCCTTGAAAAGAAGTACGGGAGTAAGTGACTTACCCCACTTACTCCACCAAACCCCTCCTTTATATAAACCCGGCGCTGGTTGATGCACAGGCAAGCAGAAGGAAGAGAGTGAAGGGAAAAAGCTTCAAGACGGTAAAATTTAGGCGATTAACTCTCACGTAAGTTACCATGTTTTAAAGTTCGTGCTCTGTTTTTACCTTCAGAACATTTCGAGCCTTTTAAAATCCAGATCCTTAAGTATTCTCCTGTTTTCCAACCACTAGTTTTAATAAAGGCTGCAATATCTCTCTGCGATTTAAGTTACTGTCAATTTACTGCTATATCCATTCTGTTTTTGTTTAACTGCTGATTTCTTATCTGCATATACTCTATTTCTGCTCAACTGGGTGTTGCGTGTTTAAAATCACTTGTTTGTATGCAAACTCGATTTCCAACATGAAAAATGGTACTCGGCATTTTAGGTGATGCATAGTTGAACCCGGCATCTGTTGGTGAACAGACTCGGCCCTTCTGTATGAAAAAGTTGAAATCGGTTACATGAAAATGAACTCAGCCTTTCTGCATGAAAAATTTGAAATAGGCATTTCATCGAAATCGGCCCCTTGCATAATTAAATCGAAATCGGTCCCTTGCATGTTAAAATCAAAACCGGCCCCTTTTACATTGAAATCGAAATCGGCCTTTGCATTGAAAATCAGAATCGGACTGCATAAAAACGAAACCGGCCTGCCCTTGTGAAAATCAAATCAGAATCGGCCTACACAAAAACGAAACCGGCCTGCCCTTGTGAAAATCAGAATCGGCCTACTGCTAGATCTAAATCGGCTATTCTTGTGAAAATCAAGATCGGCCTTTTTGCATGAGAATCGAAGCCGACCTTCACATGAAATCGAAATCGGTCCCTCGTGCAAGGAAATGGAAACCAGCCCTTTCATATGTTGAAATCAAAACCGGCCCTCACATGAAAATCAAACCGGCCCTTTTGCATGAAGATCAAAACCATCCCTCTTGCATTTGAAACCGGCCCCTGCAAAGAACATGAAACCGGGATGCATACTTTGAACTCTGTTTTTGCATATGAAAATGTAAATCGGCACTTGCATGATGAATTCAAAATCGGCTTGTGACATGGCCATCTAGAATGAGAACAAAGAAAATGTGAACCGACTTTATGGTAACACCATCAGTTCAGATTTTTTATTTGGGAGATAAGGTTCTCCGGCATGCCTTAGAACTTTATGATAGTAATCGAGGATAACTCTGTCCATGGAGTTATTTGTGGTCCGCCCTGTCCTCGGGACATTACAATCAGGAGGAAAAGCGAACTCTGTCCATGGAGTTATTTGTGGTCTATCCTGTCCTCGGGGCGTTACGGTCAGGAGGAAAGCATAAGTTTCTGGCTCACCTTCAGGTGGCACATCGATCCCACGAGATGAGATACTTCTGTTTAGTTATCGACCTTGGATTGTGTGGACTGAACACAATCTATCCTCGATTAATGCCCTCTCCTCAAACAAAAGAATAAAAGAAGACTTTTATAATAAGACCGACTCTCTTTTATGCTCTGATATTTTGTTTGACCTTCATCAGGTTGAGTATTGATTAATGTATTGCATATGATTCTATTCTGATTTTTCTTGCATTGATTACTTTAGTTTTCTGATCCGCTACTGTTTATTAATATTTATGCATCCGCCTGACAACACAAATATTTTATGGTAATCGGCATGTACCTTGTTGAGCTCTGACTCACTGTTTTCTATTTTTTTCCCTTACAGATGAAACTTTAGATCTTGTGCTTGACGAGTTGGAGTGATTAGAGCTTGTTTGAAGAATTATTAAAAACTCGGAAGCTTATTTTGGAGAATATCATTGTAATGACTTGATTATGATTCATAAACTTTTATAGTTAGATATTTTTTATTATGTATTCGGAATGAATATTTTGGAATGAAGATGAATGCTTCCGCAGGATGTTAGACTAACTTCCGCTATACTTCTTATGGTTAAAAGTATGTGGGTCCTAGATGGCATCCAGATCCTATGTTGTAAGAAACCAAAAAAAAATCCGTTCTGTCACATTTGGTACAAGAGAAATGGGATGCCTTAGGAATTGATCGATCGAAAAAGCGGAAGTATAGGCTTAAATCTTGGTACTAAATCTTTCTAAGACGTAGGTAGAGTGACTTAGTTAACTAGAATCCCTAAGATGCTTGACCTCTAAGGCTCAGCTCAATTTCATTAGACTAACCATTGTTCTGAAATTATGGTTTTTAGGATGGCTAGTGGAAGGACAAGGAGAAACGGTCGAAACACTCCCTATGATCGGGAGGCTGCCTACATAGACTTACTAGAAAGGATGACCAACGTGGTGGAATCTGTTGAGCATAGACACATTGCCCCAGTCCCTACGGCTGAACCAACTCCGGCCGTCCTAACTCCATCCACGTACGACCGGTTTACAGCGGAGCACGCCCCGGGCTTCTTGGAAAAGCCTGATCTGGTAGAAGCTGATATATGGCTTAAAAGGATGAAGAAAATATTCACGGTGATTGGGTGTACGGACCAGGAGAATGTCACCTTCGCCATCTATAAATTAGAGGGCAAGGTGGATAGCTGGTGGAGCATGAAGAGAAGGGCACTGGGGGTGCCCAATGAACTGATCACCTGGGAGATGTTCGAGGAAGCATTTCTAGAGAAATATTTTCTACTCAGTCTCCGGGATCAAAAGGAGATGGAGTTCATGAGGCTAAGGTAAGGGAGTATGTCTGTAGCGGAGTACAACACTAAATTTACCGAGCTGTCCCAATTTTTGCCTTATTATGTAGAAGACGAACTAAGAAAGGCAAAAAAGTTTCAACAATGGCAACGGGATGACATTCAGAAGCAACTGTCCACTTTGAAACTTGAGACATATGCCGACATACTGGACCGGGCAATCATCTACGAGAAAGAAGTGGAGACGGAAAGATTCTTCGTGAAAAGAGCAGCCAGTCAGGCAAATGTTAGTACCAGATCCGTTGGAGGATCTTCTGGATCATCAAAGCGGACAAAAACGGTGGAAAAAGGGAAGAACGTGGTGCCAACTCAGTCAAGGTCTGCTTCTAAAACCTCAGCTGCGCACTGCACATCCTGCGAAAAAATACATCCAGGGCAGGAGTGTCGCCGAATGACAGGAGCTTGTTATAAATGCGGGCAGAAAGGCCATCTGATCAAGGACTGCCCAAGAATGGAGGGAGGAAAACCTATTGTTCTGGCTAAAGCTTTTGCAGTAGCTATTCAAGAGCCTGAGGCATCACCTAACGTCGTGAAAGATACCCTTTCTATTTGTGGCGTTCTACATCCATCTTGTTTGATTCAGGGTCTACTCATTCTTTCATTTCTCTACGGTTTGCATGCCATATTGACACTGCTCCATGCTTATTGAATTATAAATTGTCAGTGTGTACCCCTACTGGATTTCCCGTAGTTACTGATGTTGTGTACCCTAAATGCGTGATGGAAGTAGACGGGAAGCATTTAATCGTGGATTTGGTACTATTAAACATGGAAGGTTTTGATGTAATTCTAGGGGTGGATTGGCTAGCTAAAAACCATGCAACCATTGATTGCTTTACGAAGAAGGTTTATTTTAACATCCCTGGGATGGAAACCTTCTTCTTCTAAGGCATCAAGAAAAAGGATGTGCCTGTAATGATCTCAGCCTTGCATGCTAAGCATCTGGTGAAAAGCGGATGTAAGGCTTACTTGGCTTATGCATGCACCACTGGGAGTCATAAGGTGTCGGCTAAGGACATCCACATCGTTTGTAAATTTGAGGATGTATTTTCTAAGGAGCTGCCTGGATTGCCTCCATATCAAAAAATTAAATTTGAGATTTCTGTCGTTTCTGATGCCAGCTCAGTTTCTAAAACTCCTTATAGGATGGCTCCAACTGAGTTGAAAGAATTGAGGTTGCAACTACAAGAACTATCGGACAAAGGTTTCATTAGGCCAAGTGTGTCTCCTTGGGGAGTACCAGTTTTGTTCGTAAGGAAGAAAGATGGATCCTTGCGGCTATGCATCGATTATCGTGAGTTGAATAAAATCACGATAAAAAACAAGTATCCTCTGCCACGAATTGATGATCTGTTTGATCAATTGCAAGGATCTCGAGTATTCTCAAAAATTGATTTGAGGTCTAGATATCATCAATTAAGGATTAAGCCTGAGGATGCGCTAAGACCGCTTTCAGGATAAGGTACGGCCACTATGACTTTCTTGTTATGCCCTTTGGGCTTACAAACGCCCATGCTGCCTTCATGGATCTAATGAATAGGGTGTTCAGGTAGTACCTTGATAAATTTGTTGTGATTTTTATTGATGATATTCTGATCTACTCCAAAAATTATGAAGAACATAAAACCCATTTGAGGATGGTACTTCAAGTACTCCATGAGGAGAAGCTATATGCTAAGTTGGAAAAATATAAATTTTGGTTGGAGAAGGTGATGTTCTTGGGTCATGTGATCTCCGATGGCAGTATTTCAGTAGATCCTAAGAAAGTTGAGGCCGTTACTAACTGGAGTAGGCCAACTTCAGTAACCGAGGTCAGAAGCTTCCTAGGCATGGCAGGTTACTATCGATGATTTGTGAAAAACTTTTCACAGATCGCTATGCCTTTGACTAGACTACTGAAGAAGGAAGAAAGATTTGAGTGTACTGAGGATTGTGATCGAAGTTTTCAGGAGCTAAAGGATCGCCTGACTACCGCTCCGGTGTTGGTGATTCCACAAGGATCGGGAGGATATGAGGTGTACAGTGACGCCTCTAAGGCAGGCTTGGGTTGCGTGCTGATACAGCACGGTAAGGTAGTAGCTTATGGGTCTAGGCAACTAAAGGTTCATGAAAAGAACTACCCTACCCATGATCTGGAGCTTGCGACTGTGGTACTTTTCTTGAAATTTTGGAGACATTATCTATACGGTGAAAAGTTTCTGGTGTATTCTGATCACAAAAGCTTGAAGTATTTATTTTCCCAGAAGAAGCTTAACATGAGGCAAAGGAGGTGGCTTGATTTTCTAAAGGATTATGACTGTGAAATACAGTATAAGTCTGGAAAGGCTAACGTAGTGGCAGACGCATTAAGTCAACGATCTGGATTTGTGGCTCAACTGCAAGTCAAACAAATGGAGATGTTAGAATATCTAGAGCAATGGGATGTCCAGCGATATGCTAAGAGAAATAGGATGCTCCTTTCCTATCTTCAAATTCAACTGGAGATCGTTAGTAAAGTTAAGGAGATGTAAGTCAACGATCCATTCCTTGTAGAAATTGCAAGCGACTTGAGTAAGGAATCCCGAGCTAAATACAACGTCCGAACAGACGGAGCATTGAGGTTCAGAGATCGATTATGCGTACCTGATGATAAGGAGTTGAAAGAGAAAATTTTAAAAGAAGCCCATCGGTCTAAGTATACCATCCACCATAGAACAAACAAAATGTATCAAGACTTAAAGAAAACATTCTGGTAGCGGAACATGAAGAGAGACATTATAGCCTATGTGAAAAAATGCCTCGTATGCCAGCAACTGAAGTCTGAAAGGAGAAAACCATCCGGATTGTTGCAACTAATGCCGATCCCAAGCTGAAAATTGGAGGATATTACTATGGACTTTGTGTCAGGTTTGCCAAGGACCCCTAGGAATCATGATGCCGTCTGGGTTATAGTTGACCGACTGACAAAATCAGCCCACTTCTTGGCGATCAGGACAATCTACTCACGTGACAAGCTGGCACAGCTTTATGTGAACGAAATTATGAGACTTCACAGAATTCCTGCCTCCATCCTGTCAGATAGGGACCCCCATTTTGTCTCAAGGTTTTAAAAGAGTTTACATAAGGAACTGGGGACTGAATTAAAGTTTAGTACTGCTTATCACCCCCAGACTGATGGCCAGTCAGAGTTGACCATTCAAATTCTTGAGGATATGCTGAGGGCTTCGGTGTTGGAAATGAAGGGAAATTGGGATACTTACCTGGCATTGACAGAATTCGCCTACAATAACAGCTATCAGGCTAGTATCGGCATGGCACCTTTTGAAGCCTTGTATGGAAGGAAGTGCAGATCGCCAATTAACTGGGAGGAAATTAGAGATAAGAGGATTTTGGGTCCAAAAATAGTAAAAGAAACGGCGGAGAAAATCAGACTAATCCATGATAACTTAAAAGTCGCTCAGAGCAGATAGAAGAGCTATGCGGACAAGAGAAGGAAAGACTTAAGTTTGGAAGTAGGAGATTTCGTCTTTCTTAAAGTCTCGCCATCTAAGGGAACGTCACAATTTGGAGTAAAGGGAAAACTAAAGCCATGATTCATTGGTCCTTTTGAGATTTTAGAAAGGATCGGGGAAGTGACGTACCGTTTAACACTACCGCCGAGTTTAACTGAAGTGCATGACATGTTCCATGTATCCATGCTCCGAAAATATGTTTACGCCCCTAATCATGTGATTGAGTTTGAATATCTGAAAGTCAACAAGGACCTATCCTATGTCGAGAAGCCATTACAAATTCTCGATCAGAAAGAGCAAAAGCTATGAACAAAGACGGTCTCTCTGGTAAAAGTGCTGTGGAGTGATTACTCACCCGAAGAAGCTACCTGGGAGTGAGAGTAAAAAATTCGGAGCAAGTATCCCCACTTGTTTGATTAAGATATGTAACTTTACTCAAATTTTGAGGACAAAATTTCTTTTAAGTAGGGGAGAATTGTAGATCCAAAACTTAATATGTTAACCAGTCTGCATACCTGGAAATCCAAACCGGCCTCCTCCCATAAATGTCCAGTCCGACCTTGTAAACAAGCCAGCTTCCCTTCTGTAAATCAGGATCGGTCCTTCCCTAATGAAAACTAGACCAGCCTCCTCCATAGAATCCAAAATCGGCCCCTTTGATGAAAAACACAACCGGCCCAAAAAGGCTGACCAGTAAAGAGTGGGCCGCTGGCATGAAAATAGAGCAGTTGGCCTGAATTAAATTAATGGTAACTAAAAGACAAAAGTAAACTTTATTGTTCAATTAGAATCCAACTAGACGGCGACCAAATGAAGTAAGTAAACCAACCTAGTTACTCCACCAACCCCCTGAAAAGAAGTACGAGAGTAAGTGACTTACCCCACTTACTCCACCAAACCCTTCCTCTATATAAACCCGGTGCTGGTTGATGTACAGGGAAGTAGAAGGAAGAGAGTGAAGGGAAAAAGCTTCAAGACGGTAAAATTTAGGCGATCAACTCTCAGGCAAGTTACTCTGTTTTAAAGTTCGTGCTCTGTTTTTACCTTCAGAACATTTCGAACCTTTTAAAATCCGGATCCTTAAGTATTCTCCTATTTTCCAACCACCAGTTTTAAGAAAGGCTGCAATATCTCTCTCCGATTTAAGTTACTGCCAATTTACTGCTGTATCCATTCTGTTTTTGTTTGACTGCTGATTTCTTATCTGCATATACTCTATTTTTTCTCAACTGGCTGCTGCGTGTTTAAAATCACTTGTTTGTATGCAAACTCGATTTCCTACATGAAAAATGGTACTTGGCATTTTAGGTGATGCATAGTTGAACCCGGCATCTGTTGGTGAATAGACTCGGCCCTTCTGCATGAAAAAGTTGAAATCGGCTGCATGAAAATGAACTCGGCCTTTCTGTATGAAAATTTTAAAATAGGCATTTCATCGAAATCGGCCCCTTGCATGATTAAATCGAAATTAGTCCCTTGCATGTTAAAATCAAAACCAGCCCCTTTCACATTGAAATCGAAATAGGCCTTTGCATTGAAATCGGAATCGGCCTTTGCATGTTAAAATCAAAATCGGCCTTGCATCGAAATCGGCCCTTTGCATTGAAATCAAAATTGGCCTTTGCGATAAAAATCGAAATCGGTTTTGTGCATTGAAATCGAAATCGGCCCCTTGCATGTTAAAATCGAAATCGGCCCTTGCGTTAAAATTGAAATCGGCATTGTGCATTGAAATCAAAATCGGCCCCTTGCATGCTAAAATTAAAATTGGCCTCTGCATGTTAAAGT
This sequence comes from Nepenthes mirabilis, assembly GCA_025585075.1. NCBI lineage: Eukaryota > Viridiplantae > Streptophyta > Magnoliopsida > Caryophyllales > Nepenthaceae > Nepenthes > Nepenthes mirabilis. The sequence goes on along the minus strand of JAODPA010068626.1, from coordinate 6,247 downwards.
CGGAATCGGCCTTTTCCATGAAAATCAAAACCGGCCCTCTTGCTTTAAAATCGAAATCGGCCCCCTTTACATGATGAAACCAAAACCGGCCTTTGCATGAAATCGGCCCTGAAATCGAAATCGGCCCCGTCATTTAGCGAAAACGAAACCAGCCTACCCTTGAGAAAAATCAGAATCGGCCTGCACAAAAACGAAACCGGCCTACCCTTGTGAAAATTAGAATCGGCCTGCACAAAAACAGAACTGGCCTACCCTTCAGAAAAATCAAAATCGGCCTGCACAAAAACGAAATCGGCCTACCCTTGAGAAAATCAGAATCGGCCTGTACAAAAACGAAACTGGCCTGCCCTTGTGAAAATCAGAATCGGCCTATACAAAAACGAAATCGGCCTACCCTTGTGAAAATCAGAATCGGCCTACTGCTAGATCTAAATCGGCTATCCTTGTGAAAATCAGGATCGGCCTTTTTGCATAGGAATTGAAGCCGACGACCTTCACATGAAATCGAAATCGGTCCCTCGTGCAAGGAAATGGAAACCGGCCCTTTCGTATGTTGAAATCAAAACCGGCCCTCACATGAAAATCAAACCAGCCCTTTTGCATGGAAATCAAAACCGGCCCTCTAGCATTTGAAACCGGCCCCTGCATAGAACATGAAACTAGGATGCATACTTTGAAATCTGTTTTTGCATATGAAAATGTAAATCGGCACTTGCATGATGAATTCGAAATCGGCTTGTGACATGGCCATCCAGAATGAGAACAAAGAAAATGTGAACCGACTTTATAGTAACACCATCAGTTCATATTTTTGATTTGGCAGATAAGGTTCTCCGGCATGCCTTAAAATTTTACGATAGTAATCGAGGATAACTCTATCCATGGAGTTATTTGTGGTCCACCCTGTCCTCGGGGCGTTACGGTCAGGAGGAAAGCATAAGTTTCTGGCCTACCTTCGAGTGGCACATCGATCCCACGAGACGGGATACTTCTGTTCAGTTATCAGCCTTAGATTGTATGGACTGAATACAATCTATCCTCGATTAATACCCTATCCGCAAACAAAAGAATAAAAGAAGACTTTTATAACGAGACTGACTCTGTTTTATGCTCTGATATTTTATTTGACCTTCATTAGGCTGAGTATTGATTAATGTATTGCATATGATTCTGTTCTGATTTTTCTTGCATTGATTACTTTAGTTTTTTGATCCACTACTGTTTATTAATATTTATGCATCCGCTTGACAACACAAATGTTTTATGGTAATCGGCATATATTTGGTTGAGCTCCGGCTCACTGTTTTCTGTTTTTCCCCTTATAGATGAAACTTTAGAACTTGTGCCTGACGAGTTGGAGTGATTAGAGCTTATCTGAAGAATTATTAAAGACTCGGAGCTTATTTTGGAAAATAACATTGTAATGACTTGATTATGATTCATAAACTTTTATAGTTAGACATTTTTGATTATGTATTCGGAATGAATATTTTGGAATGAAGATGAATACTTCCACAGGATGTTAGACTTACTTCCGCTATACTTCTTATGGTTAAAAGTATATGGGTCCTAGATGGCATCCAGATCCTGTGTTGCAAAAAAAAAACCCGTTCCGTCACAAACACCACTCTTACTTGGTGTTCGCTTTTTAAAGAACTCTTCTTTAGCAAGTTACCACTCGTGGATCAACGTGCGGTCCAACACTTCCGCATAAGTCATCAACTTCAAGGTCACTAACTGCTTACGGATATCATCCCGTAAACTTCTAAGGAACTTTCATGTCTTTCTTGTTCATCTTTAACCATATACGGAGCATACCGAGCTGACTACGTAAACTCTGCATTGTAGTCGGCCACTGTCCTACTTCCTTGCCTCAATCAGATAAACTCTTCCTTCTTTTGCACTAGCAGGATGGAAGGGAAGTATTTCTCCATAAATGCTCCCTCAAATATAGGCCGAATAATCTCATACTCAGGCACACCCATAGCCCTTTTCTGTATCTCCTACCAATCATGGGCTTCACCTTTCAGTCGATACAAAGCAAACAACACTCGATCCTCCTCAGGGCAACGGATCACGGTGAAAACTTTCTTCAACCGCTGAAACCATGTGTCCGCTGAAACCATGTCTGACTCTCCCAAAAACTCAGGAACTCTCTCCTAAACGAATCGATCATAAGTTAACTGTCCTGGATTAGTAGGAATTGGGGGAGGAGTGGGAACTAGCACTAGAGCAAGATTTCTCTACCCCAAAGTCTCAATGACATCAACCATTCTACCTAATAAATCCACATACTCTATTTCTCTATCGTGCCGCTGACCTCCTCCACGCGTTGTCATTCTTCTTGGCGGCATACTCAGCAACAGAAGTCTATTCTAACACAAGAATGATATGAGTCAGATTTTGGGTCGGATACTAGTCAAGAAATTGCAATTCTACATGATTTAAACACAACTAAAGGTCTAAGTAGGATAACTAGGACAAATAAAGCTACCCAAATTTAGCTTAACCATCCTATACCTGCCTGTACTTATTCCATCAAGCCTATACTATTCTAAACTTTTGCATAAGATTCGGATCAAGCCCAAAGCATCTCATCTCTGATACCAACTGTGACGGATCGTATTTTCTAATCGAAATCTGGCAAAGTTTTGACAGTAAAACGGCCGTCAAATTTATACAACCTATATAAATTCATGAACAACATACATATGCACATCCATATATCATAACACGAGATTCAAAAGTCACAAAACTACAATTTGGAGCCAATGTCACAACTCCAACATGACATTGGCATAGACAAGATGCCATTAGGTATCCAAAACAACCATAATAACCTGCGAAAGTACATACATCCAGATAAACACAGCAATAACTATACTACGAGTATATCATCATCATACACATACATCTATATATGTACAAAACCACCAAAATATACAAATGAGCTCCATAAAGTGCAAAACTATGAAACTAAGTCCTCAAAGGTCTCCTCCAAATCTTCCTACCTAGTCGACTCCTAATCCTCACTCCGCCTCATCCGACATAAGTGCGTGCTAATTCTAATTATGTTATTATAATTAGAATGTTATTATATTTGTTATTTTAGACATTTTATTGGTATTTATTCATTTAATTCTCATCTATTATTGTATTTTTCTCATTTTATTAATGTTGTGGAGAAACCAAGACTATTGTTGGTGTTTGTATAATCGTTCTCACAATGTGACGACCGCATTTTCTAACTAGAATCCAATAGAGTTCTGACATTAAAACAGTCGTCAAGCTGATACAACCTGTATAAATCTGTACAACATATATATACACATTCATACATCACAACACAGGATCCAAAAGTCATAAAACTACAATGTGGCGCCAACGTTACACCTTTGGCAAGATGTTGGCTTAGATAAGATGCCACTAGGTACTCAAAACAACCATAATAACCTACGAAAGTACATATATCAAGATAAATATAGTGAAAACTATACTATGAGTATATCATCATCATACACATACATCTATATATATATATATATAACCATCAAAATATACAAATGAGCTCCATAAAGTATAAAACTATGAAACTAAGTCCTCAAAGGTCTCCTCCAAATCTTTCTGCCTAGTCGACTCCTAATCCTCACTCCGCCTCATCCGACATTAGTGTGTGCTAATCTGAAGGAAGGATAAATAGCAAAGAGTGAGCCAAATACTTAATAATGAACAATATTACAAGAACAAAAATCAACATATATAAAATAAAGAAAAGGGATGGAGTAAGAGTAGAGTATGAATGCATAAATGTGAAATATGAACGAATACCTTTCCGGAACACATTTTTCTTTCTCATTTTATTTTTAATGATTTTAGATTCTAAAATATATATATAACACATTATTATTATTGACCAAGACCAGTAAACCTTACCAACTAACGGTGCAGTCAAACGAGAAAAGAAATGTATTTGTTTTTACACATTCTAAAGCATAAACCCACGCAATTCAATATCCCATTGTGAGTGGTATACCTTTAACACAATAGACGGGGCCATAAACATATGCCACCATGTCCCCCGTGGATCAGAGGCAGTCCTCATGCTTTCACAGTAATTTCTTATGCATGCTGAGGAATACTATCCTCTAAAATACAAATCCTCGATCTAATTTTATATTTACTTATTCTTAGAAAAATTCCATACTCATTCTTATTACTTAGTTCTCACTCCAGGAGAACGATACATCAAACATGGCATGCCATGGAATTCCTCTTTTATTCTTTTTATCATTTGTATAATTCTCATGAATTTAGGTTTCACATGACTTAAATTACATGCATAATGAACATAAAGCATGGAAATGATTAGAAATCCTTACCACCATGAGCCGAACATAAATTTAGAACTTTCGGACAACACATTTCCTTCACAAATGCATATAATATAATTTTTGGAGCATATACAATATAATATATATATTTTACATGTGAAATAATATCTCGATTCATATGAAATAATGTTTCGGTTTACCTAAAATTAGTATATATAAAATATATGTGAGCAAATGCCAAACAATTAAGATACCCACATTTCTAAAGCTAGGGTTCCAATTTTTCGAGTCCAAATCATGCATAAAATTGAATCAAAATGGGTAAAAGGCAAGGGGCGCAGGTTTGGATTTCGTGAGACGAAATATGACACAAATCTTATAAATTGGACATGAAATCGGAGTATATACATGTTCAATACATGAGTATCATAAAAATAAAAGCATTGATGAGTAACAGGACGAGAATACCCAAAGGGATTGAGATGAATAGTGCTAAACGAGAAAAAAGAGAGTATGAGTATACTTGTCTCGATCCTATCTATCACTTCCCTAACTAATTCGAGCTCGAAATTAGACTCGGGAACCTCAAATTCTTCCTTCTCTCTCTACTCCTTCGAGCTCTCTCTATCTCTTCTAACATGGGAAGCCAAAAAATGACCATTCAAAACCCTTGCTGGGTATTTATATCATGGGCCAGCACTCAAGCGCCGGCCAGCGCACAGCAGGCGCGCCTTGCACATTTTCTAGTGCCTACCCGGGCACTCGAGTGCCCAGCAAGCACAGCCATATCTGTTTCCAACACTTGCCCCAGTGCTCGAACACCCAGTAGGTGTTGTCAATTTGCTTCAGGCAATCACGACACCGCCCGACATGCATGGAGAGCGCCCCTCGTCAATTTTTTCTATGTTCCCGAAACCTAATTTTTTTACATGAATTAAATTTAATCTTAATTATATTAACTTAATTATCTCCTAATTATGATGTTAAAGAAATCGGAACCTCAGACACAACCTTAGTAAATGTATTGTGGACTTAAAGTCCTATGGTTCTACCTTTTTCCACATAAATTTATGTATCTTATTTTTTTGTTGCTATTATGATTGTATTGTAGTTGTGTGAATTATCATCTTATCTCTTCATAAGTTTAACTATCGGGTTCAGCTTTTATATGTGTAGAAAATTGTGCTCTACTTGATTGAGAAGCTTGGTGATGTCTTGGTGTAAGGTATGAGTTCCAAATTTCAAATTTAATTATAATAAATTAAGTTAAGATAATTAAAGTTGAGGTCAAATGAGAAAGAAAATTAGGTCAAAGTCAATTTTAGATTGGTTTATATCAAGTTAAGGGATGCTTAACCGGTGCCCAACTCGTGCCCATGCGTGTTCTGGGCAGGGATATCATACCTAACTGTCACCTAAGTAGAGATCGAGCGCACTTTCTAATGTATTCATGCTTGATGTATGCCTAAGGGATGTTCGAACACGCTGAGACAAAATACAAGCACCTGATGTGCCCATCTGTGCGCCCGATGCAATACTTATGTGCCACTAGATTTGACTGTGATGCCTGACGTACAACTAACATGCGCTCATACACCAGGTTGCTATATATGTCGTGTCTAGTTAATTTTTGGTTATTTTCTACTAGATTTTGAGAGAAAAAAGATAAATAGAAGAGAAGAAGGAAATGAAAGATAGAGGAAGTTAGATAAGCCAAATTCAAGTAGATCGAGGTAAAATTTTGATAATTTGGAACTAAGACAAGTGTATCCCAAGCCTTCATTTTCTTTATTGCTAATTTCTTCCACTATTTTAAGTATTTATTATTTTAAATACTCATATATGATATATTTTGTAACTGAGATGATGGTACTTTACATGGATAAAGTCTTATTTTCATTCCTTGTAATTTTCAT
>JAODPA010068625.1:0-10143 GCA_025585075.1 Nepenthes mirabilis | reverse complement strand
GAAAAAATAAGTGAAGTTTAAACATAAATAATTATTAATATACGTTGATGGATAGTGAACATTCAGGGCCCTTAATGATGCCTGTTTCCATGAAATGGATTCATATCCAAAGAAGGCCCAGAAGCCTAATACGATCTGAGAGACTAGATTGGCTTTGGGCGCCCGAGAACATGGGCGGACGGCCCAAGAGACTAAGTTGGCCCCGGAAGCCCGAGAACCTAAGCCCACGTCCCGTGAAACCCAAAAAGCTGAATTAGTTCGAGAAGTTGACTTCTGTAAGAACACACGCAATCCCTGCGATACACCGCCTACGCAGAGGGGGACAGCTTCCGGTGCATGCATGATGTGACATCTCGCAGCGCCCATCTGCACACACACGATCCTCCTGACACAGTAGAGCAGACCTGCAGATTTGGTGGCGGGACAGCCGGCACATGCCAGGCCACGTGGAGACTCAATAGAGGACATCAAAGCATCTATATAAGTATTCAAAACATACCTAACAGAGGATCCTGCTTCCACTCTTACATTAACGCACACAAAGAAAGAGTTAGTGAGTTTTTCCTCCCAGGGTAATCTGAAAGAGCACCAAGAGAACCTTGAGTTCCACGTGTTATCTATTCCTTGTACTCACCCAATGATATACTGGAAGTTTGCCTAGACCCTTAGTCCCGTGGTTTTTTCCTCACATTCAAAAGAGGGTTTTCACGTAAAAACGTTTGTGTGCCATTCTCTCTCTCTTCCCAAACACTCACTCGATTTCTTTGGTGTTGTTTTGGTTTCGAATTCGAGTCCGTACAGTGACTACGATCCAAGGACGCAACATTTGGCACCATCTATGGGAACTCGCGACGAAAAGTCAGCTCAGTGCGTCATATAAAAAACCCTAAAAATGGTGAATACGAGGGGACATACCAGTGCTCCAGTCAAAGAGCCTGCCTTATGCGGCAACGCCCCCACGGCGAACATCAGGATAGAAAATCATCCTGATCCGTACATACGGACATTGGCCTTGAGGATGGACGGCATGCCCAAGGCCATCCAGAACCTTTGCTCGAAGATGAATGCACGGCTAAAGGAGGCGCCCTCTAAGGCCTCTCAAACCGCAACGTCCCAGAGAAGGGGGAAGGGAAAGAAGCACCCCTCCAAGCAAGCCGCCCAACACGAGAACCCAAGGACGCAAGTTACCTCGAGTGGAAGAGTCCCGTCATGCCTTCAAGGTTGCTTGGGTCCTCAGACACAGGAGGAAAGCCCAGAGAAGCGAAACCCTAGCTGTGTCCGCAATGGCCAGAAGCAAGCCGTTCAGAATGTGGCCCCTCACGAAGAAGTCTCTCTGAGGATTAGGAGCCATCCAAGATAGCAGGCCGTGCAAGATCCCTACGAGTTGAGGACTTACATCAATGAAAAGAAGGTGACAGCTTCACCTCAGGTGGAGGAGAAGCTCGATAGGGTGTTTCGTCGAGTCTTTGGCGATGCTGAGGGAGGAATTACTGACCTTCGCAGATTTTCATTTACAACGGAGATTAGGACAAGGCGGCTTCCCCCAAAGTTTAAAATGCCTAATTTCGACGCTTATGACGGAAGTGCTGATCCTATGAACCATCTGAATCACTTCTGTGAGCATCTGAGCCTCCAAGGCTTAGATGAGATGACAATGTGTTAGTGCTTCCACTTGACGCTCAAGGGTGATGTAAGGATCTGATTCTATGGGCTTCCTGCAGACTCCATCCGCTCATTCAATAAGTTAGCAGAAGCCTTCCTCCCCCAATTTGCTTCCAACCAGAGGATTGAGAAGTAACCATGGCACTTTACTCGTGTGAAGTAAGGGGCCAGGGAGAGCCTGATGAGCTTTCTGTCCCACTTCATATCCGAGGCTAGACAGATCCCAAAGCTGACAGACGGGATCAAGCTAACCGCTTTTCTGTCCGCATTGGAGGGAGGTAGCTTCTTCAAGCACCTCATGCTCAAGAGTCTGTAGACGTTTAGGGTAGCCGAAAGCATAGAGAGAGCTTACATTACGATCGAAGAAGTGAACGATGTAAAAAGACCCGTCTAGGTGGAGAGCCTCCCTCCAAGGATAGTGGACGGAAAGAGGAGGCATGAAGACCAACAAGGCTCCCGAGCGCCCAAAAAGTACAAGTTCGAGCAGAATGTTCATAGGTAGTACAGGTCCATAAACCTTACTCCCTTGAACGACTCACGTACCAACATCCTAATACAGATTCGTGACAAAAAATTTTTAAAATGCCCAAAGGCGCTGAAGAATCCAGAAAGTGTTAACCAGTCCAAGTACTACTACTACCACCGTTGCAGAGGCCATGATACTGAGGATTGTCGGACGTTACAAAAGTAGATCGAGGAATTGATCAAGAAAGGTCACCTCAACCGCTTTCTACAAATACCCAAACAATCGTCTGGAACAGTAGAAGCAGGTGAGGCTGACCAGCCAAGAAGCAGAGTGGTTGCGGGGGGTAGTTAACATGATATCCACCCGCCCGATCAGAGGCAGCACTCAGGAGGATCCAGTGGTAAAGAATAAGAAACTTATGATAGAATCTAGGGATAAGATCATTAATTTTTATAATGAAGATATGACCCATGTAACATCCCTATTCTGACCCACTAATTGTAATTACACTCTTTTCTAATTGTAACTTAGACTATTAGATAAAACGAATATTTATTGATAATGAAAACTTACGTAATATTATTTATCTCGATACTTTCTTTAAATTATGGCTCAAAAAAAATCACATGACGGCAACCGAGGGACCCCTCTATGGACTGGACAACGAATCAGTGCTAGTACAGGGAGTTATCTAACTTTAGGTCACATTAGGAACACATCCGAGGACATTGTTAAAGACCCTTTCCTTCCTTGTAGTAGATCTACCCTCAGTCTATAATGCAATCCTCGGATGCCTTACTTGGCCGCCTTCAGAGCCGTGACCTTAATCCCACATTTAAAAATGAAGTTCCCAACACCATAAGGGATTGGGGTGTCCTCGGAAATCAGGTTGTTGGATGGACATACTATCTGTTCCAAATCACCCAGATGCCACTTCCTCAACCCATCGAAGATTTAGACTTTTGTGATGAGATGACATTACAATAAGCCGAGTATGGAGAAGCCATCGATCGAGTCCTTCTAGATCCCAGAGATCCAGAAAAGACCGTCCAAATAGGAAGCTCTCTACCTCAAGCTTTCCGAGACCAGCTTGTTAGCTTTATACGAGAGAACTCAGATGTTTTTACTTGGACTTTGAGTGACATGCTGCGGATACTAATCAGAGAAATTGTCCACAAGTTGGGCCTAGATCCGAATCATAAGCCCGTTCAATAGAAGAGGAGGAACTACTCAGTAGAGAACTTGGTGGCTATCCGAGAAGAGGTGAAGAAGCTCCTGGACGCTGAATTCATCCGAGAGGTGCAATACCCAGACTGGCTATCCAATGTTGTCATGGTGAAGAGAAATAACGAAAAGTGGAGGATGTACGAGGACTTTACAGATGTCAATAAAGCAAGCCCAAATGACAGCTTTTTCCTGCCAAGAATCGATTCCTTTGTAGACTCGACGTTCAGACATGAACTTTTAAACTTCATGGATGTGTACTCGGGTTACAACCAAATAAAGATGAGCCTCGAAGACAAGGAGCACACTTCATTTATGACGAACCAAGGGACATACTGTTACAAAATCATACCCTCTGACCTCAAGAATGCGGGTGCTACTTATTAACGACTTGTAAATAAGATACTCGAGGACCATATCAGAAGGAACGTAGAGGTCTATATGGATGACATGCTCGTCAAAAGCAGAGTGGTCAAAAACCACATCCGAGACCTGTCTGAGACCTTTAATGTCCTAAGAACACACCATATAAAGCTCAACTCAGCCAAATATACATTTTGAGTGACATTTGGGAAGTTCTTAGGTTACATTGTATTACGCCGAGGGATCGAAGCTAATCTAGAAAAGATCAAAGCCATCCTGGATATGAAGAGCCCTCGGGCTGTGAAGGAGATCCAAAAGCTTATTGGAAGGCTGGCAGCCCTGTCCCGCTTACTAGCCAAATCAGCCGAGAGGTATTTACCTTTTTTTAAGGTTTTGAGGGGCTCTAAGACAAATGGCTTCCGGTGGACGACCAACTGCGAAGATGCCTTCCAAGCCTCAAGAGGTATCTCTAGAACCCCCCGCTATTGACTTCTCCCCAACCAGGCGAGGAATTATGCTTATACCTTGTAGTGTCCAAAATTGCCATGAGCTCAGCTTTGATCCGACAGTAGTATAATAGATAAAAGCCTATATACTATATCAGCAAGATCTTGACTGACGCTGAGACAAGGCACTCCCACGTAGAAAAGATGGCTCTAGCACTCGTGTACTCCGCTCGAAAACTCAGGCCATATTTTCAGGTACACAAGATGATTATCTTGACCAACCAGCCATTGAGAGTGATTCTATAGAAGCTAGAAACGTCGGGACGGTTGGTCAAGTGGGCCATTGAATTGGGCGAGTTTGACATAGAGTTTCGTCCAAGGCCAGGCCTTGGCAGACTTTATTCTCGAAACCACAACCCCAACTCTTGAGACCTCGGACACTTATGATGCCAAAGGGGTACACAGCCTAGCAACTTGGACTCTGCATGTGGACGGCTCATCCATGAATGACGGCTGTGGAGCTGGCGTTGTACTGAGGACGCTTGAAGGGTTAGAAATAAAATATTCAATGATCCTTGGATTCCCAACAACCAACAACGCTACAGAATACGAGACCCTATTGGTCGGACTTCGATTAGCAAAGGAATACTCAGTCAAAGATTTGATCGTCTACAGCGACTCCAAATTGGTTGTTAACCAAGTCTGAGGAGAGTTCGAAGCAAACAGCCCACAACTTTTCAAATACCTCTCAAAGGTCCAAGGACTGATCACAGCCTTTGAGAAGGTACAGATGGTCCACATTCGACGAGAGGGAAACCAGAAAACGAACCAGCTCGCCAAAACAGCAGCCTCAGGAGACTCAGAGCAGTATGCCTGAGAAATGCGTGAGGTCCTCACAAGACCCAGTATAGAATATCCAAAACCATAAGTAATGCAGATCTTAGAAGCTGACAATTAGATAACCCCATACCTCAGGTACTTAACTGATCGGGTATTCCCTGAGGATGCAGACAAAGCCAAGAATGTGAAGAAGATGGTAGGGTGGTACACCATTATAGATGGCCAACTATATAGGTGAGGTTTCTCTGCCCCTACCTACGATGTCTTTCCCCTGAAGAGGCTGATTACACTCTCAGAGAAGTGCACCTCGAAATTTATGGATCTGACATTGGGGGAAAAAACCTCGCTTTTAAGCTCATGAGGTAGAGATACTACTTGCCAACTATGAAGTACGACGACATGGACTTTATGCGAAAGTGTGAAAACTACCAAATCCACGGCAACTTAGTCCACCATCCGTACATGGAACTCAAAGCCTTACAGTCACATTGGTTGTTCGCGTAATGGAGTTTGGACATACTCGGGCCATTGCCAACAGCATCTGGGCAGAGAAAATTTCTGATAGTAGGGATTGACTACTTCACCAAATGAGTAGAGGCCTTGTCACTGGCACGCATCGCAGAGTAGAATGTAACAGATTTCATACGACAGAGCATAGTGTGTAAGTTCGGGATCCCCGAATATATCGTGACTGACAATGGGACCTAATTCTCTGGAAAGAGGTTTACTAAGTATTGCACCAACCTAAGGATAAGGTTGGTACATACATCAGTCGCGTACCTACAATGCAACAGACAAATAGAGGTCACGAACCGCACCCTAGTGCACGGACTAAAGGCAAAGTTGGAGCATACCGGAGGCTCATGGGTTGATAAGTTGCCATCTGTTTTATGGTCATACGGGATGACTCTAAGAGAGCCCACGCGAGAAACCCCTTTCAGCCTGTGCTATGGGGTAGAGGCGGTCATACTAGTAGAGGTCAGATTGTCCAGCCTCCGCGTTGAGAGCTACGAGACGCAACAAGGCTGCGCACAGTGGTATACCAGTAGCGAGTTGCACAGTATTACAATAAAACGGTGAAGGCGCGTCAATTCAAAATAGGAGACTTAGTGCTGAGAAGTACTGAGCCCACTAGTAAAAACACCGACCGGAACAAGCTCTCCCCAAATTGAGAGAGACCATTTCTAGTCTCAGCCATCCTCCGAAATGGGGCGTATAAGATACGCACCAAGAAGGGAGGACTTGTCCCTCGAACTTAGAACGTAGCCCACCTCAAGAAGTACTATCAATGATTGTACAAACACATACATAGGTATAGTGATTACATCATTCGGAATGCTTGTATCACACTTTCTGAATAAATAAAAGTAATAAAAAAGAAGATCTTTTCCTTCTCATTCTTTATGTTTTATCAACTGCACTTCATTTGAATGTTTGCACATCTCATCTCACGTATGATTAAGACCTAGGCTGCCCCTAAACTAAGTGGATAGGATTCCTTTCACTTGCTATAAAAATTCAGTCCCATACCGAGCGGCCCAAGAGGTTGGACAAAAACTCGGTCCCATGCTGAGCGGCCCAAGAGGTCGAACTAAAACTTATCCTAACTAAGCAACCATCGAGAAGTTGAACTTAAAACTTATGGGACTTAAACAGCTGGCATGTGAATACTCTGGAGGTAGCATCATCAGCCTAAGACGGTCTATGGGTTTGGACACTCAACTCAAAAGGGACAAGGCTTCCTAAAAGTCTAAGTCTAGAAAAAGAACCACGCATGGACAAGACAATCTAGAGAAAGGATTGCGACCGTAAAAGTGAATCTTATTCACACTTTAAGTTTACAGTGCATACAACGTACATGTAAAATTAAAAAAAACATGTGTACAACTCAACAAATTTACAAACAGCCCTCAGAAGGTCCTAATTGAGAAGAAGTTCCCTACTGCTACTGTCCTCGTGATCCAGAAGGCCCTGCTTGCCCTGAAGATCCTGACTACCCAAGAGTTTTGAAACGGCTTGATGGTCCAAGCCTGGAAGAGTCAGGAGACCCACCCCTTCCTGGGAGGCCATACAAGACGTCCGAACATGTGGCACTGGCATTCCAAGGATCAAACACGGCCATGGGAAACTGTAGGCGCAGCAATCTCATCACTCGGCGGCACAAGTTAATGCCATCCAGCGCTGGTGCTATATCCACAACCCTCACCGAAGTCCTCAACGCCTCCTCCAGCTGGAAGTTCCTGTCCCAGAGAAGCCCATATTGAACCTGCTGAAACTTCAATGTATTCTCGAGGGAGGCAATCTTCCTGTTGGCCTCAACAAGCTTAGCCTCTAAGCGTTTGTTGGCCTCTCCAGTGGCCTTGAAGGACTCTAACTTAGAGCAAATTTGGGTGACACCACCAATGAGCCGCCCAAGGTTCCCAGCCAACTCTTAGAACTACAAAGGAAAATCAAGCCGTTAAAGTATGATACAAGGGAACTAAAAGACTAAGGAAAGGTAGAAAGATATCTGAGTGACGAGAGAGCCAATTACTGAGCTCTCATCTCTAGGGGCCTCGGACCACTGTGGCTCAGCAGCAGGTACAACAGAAACCTCGACCCTGGTCTCGGACGCAGGGGCATCTCCATCAAGATCTAAGATTGAGGGCTCAGTAGCTCCAGAAGACTCTGTAACCCCAGTCCCAACATCATCAGCACTCGAAGCCCCAACAATGCCCTCGGCTAGGGCCTCCTCTCGGACATCAGGTGGAATCATCATTGGGCTATAGATTTGGATTTCAAAGTATGGAGGCTCTATGGTCGCGGCAGTGTCCTTAGCCTCAGCAGTCTCAACGGTAGACGTCATCACCACTACTTTCTCGGCCTGGGTCGCCTCAGTCTCCCTTAGTGCAAGTCCCACAGCAGTGTCCTCGGACGGATCATCAATCCAATTCGAGACCTCACCAATAAAGGCAGCAAGGATGTCAGGCACTAGGCTCAAAGGCGGAGGGGTAACGGGAAGCTCTGCGAACCCAGAAGGCACCTCAGAAGGACCTCTCGACGACTGTTGGTGCTTCCTTGAGAGGCACGCGGCCACAGTCTCGTCATCACTGGATGAGGAACTCTCCACTGGTACAATGGGACGCTTGGACGAGGACTCAGTCCACTGACTTTTCTTTGGAAGCTCGGGCAATTCCTCTATCCTCAAACTTTTCTACTTGGTCCTCTTCTTCTTCTTCTTGGCAGGGAGGCTGGCCGGGGCGCCAGAATCCCCGGACTGTGGTTCCCACTAGGCCTTAACCAAGCTCTCGGACCTCAACCATTTATTCTCTCTGTCCACATGGAAGCTGAGAAGATTAAACTATACGAGAGCAACGATCTCCTTCACCAACGCCTTCTCCTCATACGTGGCTTCTTGGCAGTAATTGGGCTCAACGTTCTTCCAATCATTGGGAACATCCCAAATCTCACAAACCGCCAAGAAAAAGAATTTATCTTTCCACCTTTTGGTGAAATCAGGGTTGCCACCGCTCAACGCCGCAAACTCAGGACGCGGAGTGATGACAACCCAATCTTGGCTCTGCATGAACCTCAAGATCACCTTCACAACCAAAGTCTCAAAAGTCTGGTCATGGCAACGAGCGAAAACGTAGAGAGAGACAAAATACCTTAGTGCGTTTGGCTGAAACCATGCAATAGAGACCTTGAGATCCCTCAGGATGTGGCACAAATCCAGATGCATGTCAAAGCGAAGCCCACTCTTGAAGTGGATTGTGTAGATAGTAAGGAAGCCATCTGGTGGGCTACAAGCCCTCTCATGGAGCTCTGGGCTTAGCATCCCCATCTCAGAAGGGATGTGGTACCTCCTGTGAATAGCGTCAAGGTCAGCAACCGTGAGGGAAGAAGCGATATCTACAATACCAGGAGCCATTGAAATGTGAATAGAAGAGGAAGGTGAACAGTGCACAACAATGGAGTCGCAGAGAGCGTTTTTAAAGATTTAGAAAGTTTTTCGAAAGCAAATGGGAATAAGTAAATGGCAAAGAGGCAAGCATCCATTATCAAAAGCTTCGAAATTCAAAAGGGTGCGCCACATTTAATGCCAAGCCACGTGTTGATACCCCACCGGTCCGAGGGTAATGATGACTTTTCCCTTTCCTAGGCCACGTTTAATGTGCGTCAGGTGCATATTTAATGTGATAGCTGATGGCCAGGACTATACCTCGAGCCCGGAGAGAGTCCACGGACTGTGATCGTGTCCTTGGACGAAATTGGGCAAAGCAACTCAAGAAGACATCCGATGACGCTTGCAAAACTCACTGATGGAAAGAAAAGCATCTTGGACACAGACAATGCTGCACGCCAGCCAAGTAGTAAGCACCTTGAAGGATCAGGTCAAGGCCATAATGTCCCGAGGAACTTCAACTGTCAAACATGCCAAAGGTTGAGATTTTCAAACATTTTGGCATGGGGGCTAATGATGGGTAGTGAACACTCAGGGCCCAATTAAGAGGTCCGTTTTCATGAAACGGATCCAATCTAAACAAAGCCCAGAAACCCAATACAGTTCGAGAGACTAGATTGGCTCTGGACACCCAAGGATATGGGCGGACGGCCCAAATGGTTGACTTGGCCCAAGAGGCTAAGTTAGCCCTAGAGGTCCGAGGACCTAAACCCACGTCCCGTGAGGTCCAAAGAGTTGGATTGGTCTGAGAAATTAACTTCTGCCAGAGCACGCGCAATCCCTGCGACATGCCACCTGCGTAAAGAGGGACAACTTCTAGCGCATGCGTGATGTGACATCTTGTAGCGCCTACCTACACGCATACGATCCTCCTGACACAGCAAAATAGACCTGCAGATTTGGTGGTAGGACAGCCAGCACACGCCAGGCCACGTGAACACTCCACGGAGGACATCTAAGCCTCCATATAAGCATCAAGACACACCTAATAGAGGATCCTACTTCCACTCTTACATTAACGCACACAAAGAAAGAGTTGGTAAATTTTTCCTCCCAAGGTAATCAAAAAGAGCACCTAGAGAACCTTGAGTTCCACATATTCTCCATTCCTTGTACTCACCCAATGACATAGTGAAAGTTTGCCTGGATGCTTAGCCCTGTGATTTTTTCTTCTCATTCAGAAGAAGGTTTCCACGTAA
>JAODPA010068623.1:0-10145 GCA_025585075.1 Nepenthes mirabilis | reverse complement strand
TCATAAATCATGCTATGTTACCGTTATATAGTATAAAAAAGTGTACTAAATATTGTTTATCAAAACTAGTATGTTTTTCTTATAGATGACATTTTCCATATAAAAAATTATTGTTACACTTGCTAAATTTTAAAATTTAAATTTTAGCTGTGATTGACTATCCATTAAAGGAGCTTCTACGAGCTTCTTTGCAGCAATAAATACACTCTCTGAGAAATATTCTATTGGTTTTCCCTCGAGAAGTGGATGCTTTCAAGGCATTGACAGACAGATGCTTAGAGAGACCGTGCATCACAAGAGAACGCGGCACCGCGGCTGCAATCCAATAGTTTAGAAGAAGCACTGCATTTTAACCAAATTCAGATCAAAGTAATGAAAAGGGGCCACTGTAAGAACGTTAAAATTCCAATTATTATGTAATCTTCAAATCAGAGAAGTCATGGAAAAGCGACAACAGATGCAAGGAAATAAAAGCTTGGTTCATATCTGAGCTTCGCAGCTCCGCAAGCAAAGAGCTGTCGAAAAGATTGATGAGGGCTGGCTAATCTTCCGCTGCTGGGGCACCCTTAAACTTGAAATTGTCTGCGTATGACTTTGGCTGCAATCAGGAAGCAAAGACAGATTATATGGGCCACCCTTTCCGTGAGAGGGTTCAGGTCGCTTAAAATGAAAGAATCAAAGACTTAGCGACGCCCTGATTTATTTTGTTGCTCAAAAATCCAAATTTATTTACTGACACAAGAGGCTTTAGATCACAAAGGGTCCTTAGAGTCCAGGTACAATGAGCAAACAAAACGGTGATGAAAGTATGGCATTCATCTGTAAAATATGCATATAGGGTGTCTTTATAATGAATTCAACTAGTTAAAAATAACAATAGAACAAGAAGCACAAAAAATTATCTTTGATAAGAATTATAGACACATAGTTTAACTAACAATATAAAATATAATNTAAAAGTTAAAATTTTCACCATTTATAAGCTCTAATAAGATAGTGCTAGAGGCACTTATTGTTTATAGTTCACAATATTTCTCAATTTAATCCGATATACAGTATCATTTTTTAAAATAATTTTAGAGACATAATCCTTTATAAAAGAATGTCCCCAAATAAAAATTCAATATTATTATCATATGCCTTATTTATTTTTCTAATTTAGTCATTCATAACTTTCATCAATTTAAATCTTACACATGCCAAGTTAGCATTAAAAATAAAAATTAAATATATTGGTTAATTTAGAAAGAAGCAATATAGTTAAAAAAAAAGGAAACCTAAGGCATTTGAGGCACACATCTTGAGCCTTAAGAATAGTGCATGCCTCATAGAATGAGCCACTCATAGATATGTTGAGGTGCCAAAATTTGAACATCGAGCCTAGCGTGCCTTTAAACAACATAGAATAAAAAACTGAATAGGGAGGTGAATGGAATTGCTAATGTTCCCAAACAAATGTCAAAATGATTACCTTTCTACCTACTATTAGAGCTATAAAATAGCATAGCTCTCACAATCAAGCAAACCTACTTAAATTCATGAAAAAAAACTTATCTTAGTTCACGAATAGTGTCAGCATCCATGAAAATTCAACGTCTTTGACAACACACAATTCTATGAAATTTAAATCCCATGAATACGATTTCTTGGAATCGCCTCAACTCAATGAACTTAAAATGCACCCCACCAATGAGTCCCAAGTCACACCAGATGAACTTTATGCCTTCTTCTCTACAACAATCAATTTAATGTTGCATGAAGATCACGTATAAAAGTAAAATTAGCAAGTCTACCGAGCCTGAAACTGTGAAAAAGTCAATAAAGGATCTTGTGTCATAAGGTTATTGATCATTATTATATGTTGCAAAAATAATCTTAAATTTATTACCAGAACCTATACCATGATGGGCATGAAATGGGTTTCAGCAAATACAAGAACATACCATCCTTAAATTGTCATCTTAGCCAATGCCCTTAAGATACTTCATCAGAAAAATCAATCAAATAATTTTTGTTCTTTTAGGTATGTAAAAAGAAGTATAAATCCAAAAGTTATTTACATATTCATAAAGATAAAAAATCATCTACATCCTATGATGACTATTAGAAAATTCTACAATTCTAAATATAAAGACAAAAATCAAATGAAGTTATTTACTTCATTGCACTCTTGAAAGGAAAATTGTAGAAATCCAATTGAACAAAATATAATTACATACTGCCAAATTTTCTAAGCAATTTGTTCATTAGTAGTCTCTTACACCAGTTTGACCTTCCCAACTAATCACATACCACAAATAAGCATGTTTTCATACTTTAACACAATTTCATGCAGTAAAATTGCAGATATCAAACAGTGTTAGAAATTCATCAGCTCACCACAAAACCTAAATTCAAACAATTTCTTTTTGTTAATGCATTTTCAGATGGAGATATATAACCACCTGTTATCCAACGAGTACGGAAACTCTAGGCCCACTATGTGACTGTCTGTCATATGAATCCACTTTTGCGTCCACCATTATTTACGGGAACATTGTTGGGGAAGTTTTAGCATATTCGATTCCTTAACACCTCGTTCTAAGTTTTTCCAGGCCAACATGTGTCCTTTTTATTGCCTATAACTTCAATAAAATCACTTTCTTCATGGTACACTATCCTACCTATGTTGGTCTTCCAACCATCTTAAATGTCAATTCTCTATTTTATCTTCTGTAGATGCTAGTTCTAACCAATATCAAACGCATTCTCATTTCTAATTTTCATCTTTTAGAGTAATATATTATTCACTTGTCATCACATCGTCATGCTTTTCCACCCATATAAGTACCAGAAATTTAAAATGCAGCTTCACGTACTTCAAGTAATAAAAGCAGAATGATACGCGATGAAGTGAAACATCCAGGAACTTCTAAACCAGTCCTAGAAAAGTTCATTTCTAAATAAAAATGCAGCCGATAAGAGAAATTCCTACCTTCAAAAGGGGTGTATGGCGTTTCTTTACCTGCAGAGTAGTTCCATTAAAATTTAGAAGGGGGTAACAAAGGATTAAAAGTAGAAAGAAACAGGATGAATGTCCAAATCAGTCATAAATGCATCCAACAATGAATAGAGTATTCCAAACAACAGATGGACCAAGCACATTACAATGTTGTCTTTCCTTTAAGCAACGAAATAATGAACATTAAAGCCTAGAGAGAAGCTTTGCTTTTTTTTTTTTTTGGTTTTTTGAGGGGAGGGGGGGGGGGGATAAGCGCTTTTGGAGAGATGGAAAATGACCTCACAAATTCATAATAAAATAAATTGTTTCGATGACTACATAGGTCAACAAGACAGAAAGGAAATAAGCAAAACTGCTTTGCAGTACTGGTAAGGACAATCTTTCAACAAACTATACCAAAAATCAAAGCAAAATGGCAAGGTAGATAAGCAGACAGTGAAAAGCAGCAAAGAAACAGGTCTCACTGGCTTCCAAATCCAAATGAAGAACTTCTCTTCGTCGGAATCAATTTAAGCAATTTTTATTTATCAAAAGGAGGAAATAAATCTACTCTGCATTTCCACCAAGGGTGGCAATATTCATTCAGTGTATGTGGTGATATGACATGGTTGCATTTTTATTCATTAAACAATTTAAAACATGCCCACAAAGGACGGATGATGGAGTTTATGAAGCCTGGATGATTGCATGCCTCCATTTATAAATTTGTAACCAATGCATACCGTAAATTGCCACCCATGCCTCTCAGCAAATTCCCTAGCTGCCTCTTCACTATCAAAAGTCAGTCCTGCATCACCTACATTAGCATATGGGTCTCCTGTGGATGTCCAACCCATTAGAGGATTTTCCCACCTAATGAAGTTGCAAAACAATTAAACTTTGGATTTTCCATCACTGGTTTACCACAATAAAATAAGACACATGATAAACAATGTTGCATGAAAGCACGTTCCAGTCATACTGAGATAACTGCCAACAGGTAAACCAAAATGTAAAATTTTGACAAACAGTAAGAAAATTTTTTGACAAACAGTAAGAAAAAGAGAACAAAAAGGTAGGATATTCAGATAGAATTAACTGATTCCTTATATTTCTATTTCTCCCACAAAATTATTACCCTCCTTTCCCCATACCAAAAGAAAAACAACCAGAAGTAAAGCTTTAAGAAAAATAAAATTATTTGAGATCATTTCACCCTCTTCCGATAGCAGATTTCTTCTTCGTATGTATTCTACTCATCTCTGAAAGGCCAACAACAATAAGACTGGAAAAAAAAAAAAGAGGAAACGGAGTTCTCAGCTTCCCCAGAATTTAAATCTAAAGGGTGGAAAGAAACTGGAAACAAGGAAGGGGCAGAAACATTTATACTGACAGGTAGTGGCTGAAAATATTCAAAAAAAAAAAAAAAAAAGCCAAGGGCAGGCTATGATGCTTTCCAGTTCCTCACTTCATTATGAGCTTTTAAGCTATTTCCAGCTGCACTTCGAATTTCAACACCAACTTTAAAGGCATAACACTAATTCCGTTTAAGATAATCGGCCTAAACATTCTAGAGAAAAGTCCAATCGATTGTTTTGCCTACCCCGTTTATACCTATGTAACAGAGAAGAGCAACTACTATGTTGAGAGACAAGATCCCTACCGCTGCTACTGAACTTTCTTTACTTCTACTATATACTAAAGCTACCTACCGCAAAAAGAGGTAGCTACTTTCGAGAAGAATGATTGCCTTGTTGGGTTACCTTCCAACCCACCGGCCCATATTAATTGGAGTGCCCCTCACAAAGAAAAAGCAAGGCTCTTTCGGCCAAACCCAAATACTTCATTCAATTCATTTGGCAATCAACAAGGAAGGAAACAACATCTAGTGAACTGCCTCTCTTGGGAAGACTCCCTTATCTGCAAGGGTAAGACACCAGCTTCAAATGGTTCACTCACTTATATGCTCAGCTGAAGAAAACAAAGGAAATGCCATTCTGAGACCTCAGACAAGGACAATTAAAAAGACAACAGTTTAATACTTTCAGCACAACCCACCACAATTCACATAAAATATTTGGAAAATTCGACACATAACCTCTCTTCTCCCAAGCAGTTTATCTACTGTCAGCCTGTTTGAGGGAAACACATATTAAATCATTTACCAATTATACCTTGATCCAACCAATAGCAGTGGAAAATGAACTCTGGATTCTGTATAAATTTTCAGTACAGAAAATATCTGTTCATTATATTAAGTATGAGGGACAAGAAAAAAAACAGACTTACTTCTGTGTAGATAAGAAGTTGATTTTCCATTTGCCAACCTTCCCAGAGCCTTGTTGGGATGCAGTACGTGAGGGTGAGTAAATCACAACCTGCAAACATATGTCATTGGTCTCATTGAGAAACAGTAAGTACTACTCAGTAAATAAAATAATGTTGTTAAGTTTGAGTTCCAGCAAAGGGAAAGACATGAAAATTTCCACAAGACATAGAAGCAGGCTTGCTGCAATAAGTATGATCATAAGAAAAGTGTTATGATCAAACACAGAATGTCAATATAAGCACAATGTCTGAGATTTCAAACTGGTTACCACCGTTGGTTCAACTATCCAAAATTGCTAATGTGTACACATAGTTCTTCCTAGCAGTACATTCATTGAACAATCCTGTAATATAGTAAAAACGGCATTGTAAATGTGAAAACTATGTTAGGTTGGAAATGAAGATGCAGTAACGACTCCCAATAATTCTCATTACCTCTTTTAACATCACCAGATTTACCTGTTCATACCTCTGAATGACGATTTCATTGTCTTCCTCCTAGCAACTAAACTGTCTGTACACTTCATACACACTCCATTTTGTGACCATTACATTGTCTTCCACTCTACAATTAAGCCTCTGTCATCTGTACACATCATGCACAGTCCACTTTCTCTGTACACTACATATACACTCATTTTGTAACTCCCTCTGTGGGTGTGTCAGAATTATATTCAGATATTTCTAGGAAGCACAGATATCTCCTCCAAGGAGGCATGTGGGTGTCCAACATTGTCACTCTTGATGCATGTCAAACACTCTCTGATGTATGTTGGGGACTCTATAATGCATGTTGGGACTTAAATACATGACAGATACTCTCCTCTGCATGTCTAAATATTTTATTTTACTTATTAATTTGGAAATGCTGGGACCACTATAAAACAAGTTAAGGACATACTTGGGATACATTTGGGCTATTTTCAATTTCTAAAACTGTAATACAGCACATTTGACAAGAATTAAATAAGCATTGATGCCACTTGGTAATTAGCAAATAATTTAAAAAAAATATGGTTGGATAAAGAGAGACAAACACCACTAGTTTCCAGTCACAAGCAATCAAAGAGAGAGAGAAGTGCCTGGCAAAGAAAAGAAAAGACTGAAAATGATGCGAGATCACAAAGATCGTCAGTGATAGATATTCACTAGTTGCCTAGTTCTCTATTTGTGATCTTATGATTAACTTTATTCCTTTTTGTGTTCTAAACAGAGCCATAGGTTCATTTTTCATTCTCTTTTTCTACATTGTTGCAAATGTTTTTTAGTGTATACCCTAACTCTATTGATGTTGAATCATTACTATATTTGTGCCGTAACTATGTTGTTAAATTATTGCATAAATAATTGTTGCATTTGCTTATTTTTCCCATAGCACTTTCATCTCTTTGGTTGGAAATGAGGCTTTAATCCATATCTTCTTTCCTATCTCTACCTATCAAATAACAGTTGGGTGCTTGGTTGATTGGCTCCCTTTTTCAGTTTTAATTTCATTTGCTGGAAATGCTAACAAACCCTGACTCTAAATTTATTTTTTATTCTATTTTTTTTATTTTTTATTGGTTGTGAACAATAAGTACTTTTTTCCAATGGCCCTGATTCTTTTTTCTTTAGTAAATTGCTTGGTTAAAATTTTTTCTTAAAACAAAATATCTTGGGCAATCAGAAATTACAAAGTATGGATGGATAATTCACGAAAAAATACTATTGTTTGATAAATTTATTACCTTAATGATAAAAATTATAAATTTTAGTTAACAAATTCCAAACATGTTGTGTCCTAACTTTTGGAAAAATAACGTTTAGTTTTCAGTACCGTGTCATATTTATATCCCATGCTTCCTACTAGTTGCATGAGCATTACATCACATTTCAATTCTTTCTTTATATTGACTTTTATATCCAACTTCCTCTTTAAGCTTCAATTCCTCTTATTCCCTTGTTTTTCATACTCATTTTTCAAGATGGATATGGTTCTATTGTTGATTATCTGCAAATTACATTGCTTATAACTAATTCCAATCAAACAACAGTTTTGCAATTAGGAATGCATTTCAACCTAGTTATTTTGCACCAACGAAGCATGTCAATGCTATTAGCATTTCAATGCTATTAGCATTTCACAAACATTATAATATGGATCACATTACACTCATTACATTACATAGTCTTTACTTCACATTCGACCAAATGTAGCCTAACTAAATTGTCAATAAAATGGATCCTATTTATGCATTATGCTTGCTGTAAGCAACACTAATCTCTGTCATATGATCTTTCTGGAGTTACTGAAGATCGTTTCGAGCATTGTGCAAAATAGAGTGCACAATGTAGCTCCTTTAACTATCAAAAGGAATCAGCTAAAACCACCACAACATATGCCCATTGTGGCAGGATGGAAGCGTTCTCCAACATACACAAACATATATAATCAACAAGCACCCCCACCCCACACCAAGCATTCCTGACATGTCAATAAGATTAACAATTAAACTGAATCAGGATTGAAGGAAAATCCTCTGTCATAAATACCGCAGAGAGTCCTATCCGAGCATAGGAAGCCCATTTTAAAGTCTAGTATACTCAAATTTCTGACACCGATACTTAACCTTGAACTTACAATGCAATGACAAGTTAAGATTTTCTCGATTCTTATACTAGCTAGTTCAAGTGCGAAGCATTTTAAATATAAATTTGGTGCTCCTTGCACAGCAACAATGGATAGTCTTTCAATTCCGATAGCTCTAAAACCCTATTGCCTCATATAAATATTGAGTGATAACTTACTAGGTTAAAATTACACCAATGGATTAACTATATTTATAACCGTCCAAGAGTTCCAAATATAAAACAGCATTTGGTTGCTCATTAACCACAATGAATCATTCGGAATGTTCAAAGTTGTGCAGAATTTGTCTTCCTTCAAAAAAATTTCACACAAGCTTCCATAAAGCCGATTAGAGTGAAAAGAGACAGACAGAGAAGTCAAAAGCAACGATTATTGATCTATTTCATGGTATAAATTAAAAAGAAAAATAATTAGATCATCCTAAGAAACATACTCTTCTGCGAAGATGTTCTTCGGGGATTCCAGATACTATGCCAACCTGGCCGGGTTTGACCTCGATCAAAGCGTCCGACGAGAACGATCTCGATGACAGAATTGCAGATCGCCCAGCATGCGCGAGTCGCATGCCTCCTCTTTGCAAAGACATTGACATAGCTCTCAGCAGAAGCTTTTGGAACGTCTTCCTTTATTAATCTGTGTAAAACTCGGTTTTTGCTCAAAATTTGGATGAAGTGAGATTCATATTCCATCACCACCGAAGTTTCTATCCTCGACAAGGATGTCCATCCTCAGCCGTCGACCCAGCCCATCCGGACTTCTGAAAGCCCATAGCTGAACTGCATATATTGGGCTGGGCCTCAACAACTGGGCCTAGACTACTGGGCTTCGAGTACAGACGCCCTTGGGCCTTCAGCAAGGTTGAATTACAATTCCACCCTTTGTTTGTGTTGGCCCTCGGGTACAGAGTGAATTGAGATCCGTGGCTAAAAGAATTAATTTGCTCATTTATCTGTTAAAAAAGCTGTATTTCCTTACTCAAATTTGATCTGTTAATATAATTTTTATTAAGTTTAACTCGTCAAAATCAACGGTTCCAAGCATATTGAACTCCACTTTGTTTTATTATAATGGAACTTTCCAAATAATACTTTAGTCAATTTGATATTATTATCTACACAAAAAAATGAACGAAATGATGAAATATCACGTCAAAATCAACATCTGAAGTCCTATAATATGAGTTTTGTAGAAAATTTGTGAGAATATTGGTGAGGATTTTTCCGATGACATTTGAGTAATTGCATGTCGTCGTCGGTTGGAGACTCCTCAAAACCTTTTCTTTGAGGCAATGTTGTTGAGGATTTGAAGCCTAAATACAAAAAAAATGGTTACCTTTTAGGTACTGTTGAATTTTCTAATGGGTGATTCTTATCTTCTTGGGGGTCGTATCTGTGTACAGACATCTTAGTTATGTAACCGGTGCCAGTTAGCAAGTGGGGCCATGTCAGATTTCATCTCATCATTTGTATTTTTTGATGTATTTCTAGTCATGGTGTTAAATCTCGTTTCTTCTGTTTAGAGATATGTGATTTACAGTGTTTTGTGGCTGCTCTACTCAAAGGAATGTTTCTCAGGCTTGAATTTGTGCTGCTGGGATAGATGCTGATGCATGTCAACTGTTGCACAAGCAATATTGAGGAAGAAGAAGGCAGCAGATTTTTAATGGTAAGAATTTTATTATGATAATTTAGTTATATAATCTTGATCATGTAAATGATCATGAAAAATTATTAACCCTTAGAATTATAGGGGAAGATAACAGTTGGATGACCCTAACAGAATTTGGGCTGACTTCTTGCATAGCTAAACCTACAAAAAAAAAAAAAAAGAATTAAAAACTAGAAAAAGGGGGAACATTTGCAAACTCAGGGCCTTTCTCCTTTTCTGATTATTCTTAATGGGAAAAGAACTTGAAAGTCACAGCTCATTCAAAAATAAAACAGTCCATTTAGTCATGCCCAGGGAGCTGAAATGTTGAAAGTTCTGTAGGGCATGGCGGCTTCCATTCAAAGGGCAAAAATTGTGTTGGAATTCACAAGAATTTGCACGTAATCAATGCAATGGAAATGAATTTGAATTTCTTAGTCAATCAACGGGCCACTATGTTAGATGATATTACTAGGAACAATAATCGCTTAACTAATCATATAAAGTTATAAGATGATGTTTAGCGTAAAAAAAATTTTTTAATTAAGAAAAAAATTATAG
>JAODPA010068622.1:0-10144 GCA_025585075.1 Nepenthes mirabilis | reverse complement strand
TAGAGAGAATTTCTAAGGAGAAAATAAAAATGAGTTTTTGATTCAAGTGTTTTTAGTACAATCTATATCCATATAACAGTCCAAGTAAGGAATTTTCATTGGAAAGTGGTCTAGTGTCCCATTTTTCAGTCTGCCCTTTATCTTGGACGTTCTTCCCTTTTATATGTTGTCCAGAAATCCGTTTTCCTATAACTTGTGACGTCATATTGGATAAGATCAACTGTTGCAATTAAGGCTTCGGAAATCGAATTGAAGCAGTTAAAGACCTTCAGAATTAACTTGAACGGTTATGATATCCAGAATCGTGCGCCTGACTCAACAATTTAATGAATGGAGTAGTTCAAGAAATGGGACATTGGGCCTGTATGTTCTTAGGCCTCAATGCCGTCAATCCACTTCTCATTATGGCCTTGGTAGCTTTTCTTCATGTGGACCAATTAATAACTGTACCTATCACTAGCCCCCAATATCAGAGGTTTTGAGCTTTAAACCTCTGGTATGTTCATTGATGGCATTCTCTTTTCTCATATGCTTTCCATTGTTACCTTGGCGAAATCATCTCATTTATTTTCTAGAAGTCAATTAAGGAAGGAATTGATCGGGAGTGAATGGATTAAGTTTGGAGTGATAAGGATCTCCGGAGAAGTATGGTCTTTAAAGAAATCAAGGTTTCTAGAGAAAAAGATCTCCAGAGAAATATGATCATCAAGGAGAGATCAAGATCTCCGGAGAGAAAGGTCTTCGGAGAAGGAAATCTTCGGGGAAAAAGGTTTTTAGAAGAAAGGTCTTCGGGGAGAAAGGTTTCCATAAGAAAGGTTTCTGAAGAGAAAGATCTTTGAAAAAAAAGGTCTCCAGAGAGAAAGTTCTCCGGAAGAAAGGTCTCTAGAGAAAAAGGTCTTCGAAACGATAAAAGACCTCTGGAGTGAACGAAGGTCTTCGAAAAAAGTCAAGGTCTCTAAAGAAGAAAAAAAGCCTCCGGAAAGATAGGTCTCTAGAACAATAAAAAGCCTCCGAAGTGAATGAAGATCTCCGAAAAAAGTCAAGGTCTCCAGAGAATAAAAAAGGCCTCCAAAAAGATAGATCTCCGGAGAGAGGATCTCTGGAACGATAAAAGGCCTCTGGAGTGAACGAAAGTCTTCGGAAAAAGTCAAGGTTTCTGGGGAAAAAAAAATGTTACCGGAGAATAGGTCTTCGGAAAGATAGGACTTCGGAGAGGTCTCTGGAACAATAAAAGGCCTTCGGAGTGAACGAAGGTCTCCGATAAAAGTCAAGGTCTCTAAAGAAGAAAAAAGGTCTCCGAAAAGATAGATTTACAGAGAAATAAGATTTGCGGAGAGAACAAGGTTCCAATGAGAGAAAAATCTCCGGAGAAGGACAGAAAGATCTCCTGAGAGAACTAGGTCTCCAGAAAAAAGGGGTCTCCTGAGAGGTTCTCGAAACCATGCGTCCTTTCAATTTGAAAGCGGCGCCCTTTCAAAACCGAAAAATTTTGCTATTAATCCGGCACTGTGATAGGTTAGCTTTCATCTTTGTCTTCAATCCTTAAACCCTAACTTTCTCTCAAACCTCTATACCTTCTTATTAATTCTTTTCTTCATTGAATATCAGTCTATGGCCACCATTCATGTTGCTGATGCTCGATCGGTGCTCACCAGATAAGATGTCGAGGGGCTGTATTTTCAATTTTGAATACCAAGATATATTCCGTATGTGGTTCCTGGGGAAGATGACAGAGCTTGTGCTTCACCTGAAGATTTCGTTACTATTTATGAGATTCACCTCATGAATGGTCTTTGCATCCCTATTGCCCATGAGTTGCTTCAGATGTTAAAAGATTTCGGTGTTCCCATTGTCAGATTTCATGCGAACGCAATTAGGTATCTTTGCACCATCTGTAAATTTTTTTGTCTTCGTGGGTTTAAGTTCAACTCCATCACCGCCAAGGTTATCTTCGGATTTGTACAAAGCAGTGACTGGATCTCATTGTCTCCAAGGAAGATAAATCTTTCTGTATTGATCCATGAGTCAGTCAAGGATTGAAAGAATTGGTTTTTCTTTTTAAAATTGTCTGTTGGTATCCCTGGTAGTTGGGGAAGAGTTACCGACTCACTTACTGGTAGGGTTACCCATCAAGATGAGGGGTCTGCTAGACCGTTTAATGAAATTCTTCGTGATAGGGCGAATACTTTCACCGATAAAGTTAGGGACCACCTTCTCTCATAAGAATTGTTAATCTTTTCTAAATGGGTAACTGATGAAGAAGAAATAGTGGTTGTTGCCCCATCTCTACCTAAAATTTTCCAAGGAAAAACTGATGGCACTAAAGCCAAAGCTGCGTCATCACGGCGGCGGCGAGTTGCTTCACATTCTGTTGAGACAAACCCTCCTAGGCCTGGGCCAGAAGCTTCACATCTTGGAAGCCCAATTTCAAATCCTCCCATTCAAACAGGTCTGGAACTAGAGTTGGAGATGAGTTCAGGACTTAAATTTGTTACGGGTGAGGATCATCCAGTGACTTCTATGGAGCCCCCCTGCGTTCATGAGATCGCGGGCCAATCGGTCGATGTTGGGCTGCATGGTGAGTGTGGGCCCCAAGTTGAAGCTGAAGATATCCAGACTGAAGAGGCATTATTGCCTGCCTCTTCGCACACGCAAGCTAAGCCTTCAACTTATCAGGCCACTGCAGAAGAAGCTATTAGACTGGTTGGTGGAGAGAAGACTTCTCATCAAAGGTCTCCAGCTGCTCCCCCATTTCCACCGGAGGCTGGAGATCAACCTCCTACATGGCCGATCACTCCGGGTTTAACAGCCTCAGCTCCTAGCCCTGGTCCTATTGAAAGACGGCTTGAACCGACTCTGGCATTTGGGGCGAGAATTTCCTTGACTAAGGCTGCACTTAGAGCGGCATTTCTCACCGTAAGCATATAGTTAATCTCTTTCATTAAGTTGAGGAAACTTTGTTCCTTTGGACTTACCTATTTTATGGTCCCACAGAACGATAAAGTGGTTGATTCACTGAAAATTGGCCTTCACCAAAGAAAGCTATGGATTCGTCAATTCCTGAATGAAATTAGAAATTTGCGGCTAACCCAAGTTGATCCCAACGTTCTACAGCAACTCCATGATCAAAACTCCAGTCTTCAAGCTGAGTTGCGAAGTGCCAAGGAAAATCTTGAGCAAGCCAGCAAATAGAATGAAGAACTTCAGAGTGCCAAGGATGCCCTCGAGTAGGCCAGCCATCAAATCGAAGGCCTTCAGAATGAAAACACATGCCTACGTTCTGAGCTAAGGAACTAGTTGGAGGAATTGGAACATGTGCTGAATGCTCCATTTTTGGACGACGTCAATTTATGCAAACAAATCACCCTGCTAGTTGACCCACAATTTTCAGTCAACTTTTTTGATAAGAAAAATAGAGATGCCCACCGCTTATCTGACTTACGTGGCTCCTCTGACTCCGGAGAGCCAAGCTCTTTCCATCCTGGGAGCTCCCAAGGATGATCATTTGTCTAACCATGTAATTATAAAGGATTGACTGACTTTTTAATAAATAACAGCACTTTTGTCTATTTTGTTATGGAAATAGTCATTTGCTTGCTAAGCCATCGACTTTATGCTTTATTGATGCTGGGCTTTAGTGGAGCTTAGGATCATTGATCATTTTGATCCTAGTTGAAAGGCCATGATTAATTAAAGGTGCTCATCCCTGAAGAAGGGAGTCGAAGCACGCATACTAAACAGCCCCCTAAGGTTTTATTATTCAACCGTGTCTGATTGGTTAGAACGGATCCAAAATTTTGATTGCTTGTGGACCGCTCGATAACTGTATCAAGGTTCTTTTGACCGTCTTGGGTCAGGGAACAAGTGAGATGGAAATCTCACCTAACTTAGGGGTAATCTAAGCCGGTTTAATTTGATGCATTTTTACATAAGCATACACACATTCAAACAAAATAATAACAAAGATAAAATTGACAGATTAAAAGGACGAGTGATATCATAAGAAAGCAAACCATTGATACTGATCATAATACAATTACATGAGAAGCTTACAATGCCTACCTGGATCTTCGAATGCAACTTATTGATAAATTTTTTTTAAATGAACCGCATTCCACATTCTCGGTACTAACGTATCGTCCTGGCTGTGCAATTTATATGAGCCATCTCGGAGAATAGCTGACACAATAAATGGGCTTTCTCAATTTGGGGACAGCTTATTTCTATTAATAATCTTTTCGATAGCCTTTATACTGCATAGGACCAGGTCTCCAACGTCAAACTTCCGAACTCTGACCCTCTTATTATAGTAACATGCACCCCTTTGTTGATAAGCAGCCGTTCTTATCTTGACTGCTTCTCAAATTTCATGGAATAGGTCAAGATGTTTTCTGATTCTCTGGGCATTACTAAGAGGGTCAAAGTTCTCAACCCTAAGACTGGGCAACCTAATCTACACTAGAATCACTGCCTTTGTCCCAAAACATAGACTGAATAGAGTTTCTCACGTTGACTCCTTGGGTATGGTCCTTTAAGACCACCATATCGAAGACTATTCATTTGTCCAGAAGCGACTGATGTACGTTAGTTAGTGGATAAGCGACTGATGTACGGACTATTTATTTAAGACCACCATATCTTCAATCCATGCAATAAAGTTCTGTTAGTTACCTCCACCTGTCCGTTAGCTAGTGGATAAGCGACTGATGTACGGACTAGCAGGACATCTAAACTTGTGCTGTATTTGGTGAATCTCTTTTCCATAAATTGGGTACCATTGTCCGTTATTATAACTTATGGGATTCCAAATCAGTAGATAACACTTTGTCACATGAAATCCATGGCGTTATGTTTGGTTATCTTTGCCAATGGAGAAGCCTCCACCCATTTGATAAAATAATCAATCCCCACGATGATAAACTTTTTTAGACCAGAGGTGCCTGAAAACGGGCTAAGGATATCAAGCCCCCACTATGTAAAAGGCCAAAGTGTCTGTAGAGTCTTTAATTCAGTTGGCGGTTGGTGAATCATATTCTCGTGCAGTTGACAATTTTCACACTTCTTGACAAAATTCATTGTATCTGTTTTCATTGTAGGCCAGTAATAATCCTGTCCCATGATTTTTAAGGCTAAATTTTTACCTCCAATATGAGATCCACATATGCCAAGATGGACCTCGTTCAAGACATTATCTGCTTCCTCTGGAGTGAGACATTTGAGATACGGGATTGAGTATGCTTGACGACACATTTTTTTATCTACAATGGCATACCAACCTGCTGTCTTTTTCACACGTTTAGCCTCTGCTATGGTCTCCGGTAAAACTCCGTCAGTCAGGTATCTCCAATATAGCGACGTCTAATTTTCCTGATTGTCGAACGACAGAATGTCTTATTCTTGCTTCTCAATACTTGAAGTCTCCAAAATTTCTCGTGGGCATATTAGTTCCAGTTTTCGGTGGCTGCAGCCTTTGCGAGCCAGTCTACTTTTGCATTGTCTGCCCGAGAAATATGAACTATTTTTAATTTGTTGAAACTTTGCGCCATGCTTTTCACCTTCGTTGGGTAGTTTTTAAGTAGAGGGATGGGTACATCAAAACTTCTTTGAACTTGGTTAACAATCAGTTCAGAGTTGTTGTACACGATCATTTGCTTTGCTGAACACTCTCTGGCCAACTTGAGTTCGGCTAGTAAGGCCTCATACTTTGTGACGTTATTAGTCACCGAAAACCCAAGCCTCAGGGAATATCTGATTTCTTTCTCGAGTCCTCATAACTATTCTGGCTCCACTTTCGGACTGCATCGATGACTCGTCAACTTGTAAAGTCCAACAAGGTAGATCAACCGTCTGTTAGATGTCTTCATTTACAACAAAGGTGGCCAAAATCGAGGTCGTGATTTCAACGATGAAGTCTGCCAAGGCTTGACATTTGATAACTGGTCTCGACTTGAACTCAATATGAAACTCACCCAATTTTATTGTCCACTTTATTAATCTTTCAGGCATATCATATCTCTGTAACACAATTTTTAAAAGTCGGTCAGCGAGGACAATTATCCTATGAGCCTGGAAATATGGCTGCAATTTTTGGTTTGAATGAACAGATGTCAAAGCCATTTTCTCTGCAAGGGAGTAATGAGTCTCAGCGTCTGCCAATATCTTACTGACGTAGTACACTGGCTGTTGCACATCTGATTATTCTTGGATCAAAACTAAACTCAACACTGTCTCTGAAACAACCAGGTATAGATATAAATCTTCACTCTGCTTAGGTGAAGTCAATAGGAAAGGGCTAGACAAATAGTCCTTCGATTCTCAGAAAGCAGTCTAGCAGTTAGATGTCCAGATGAAACCATTTACTTTGTACCCCTTAAAGCGTTAAAGAAGGGGAGGCATTTCTCGCTAACTTGGCTAGAAACCGAGATAAGGCTGCAAGCCTTCCAGTTAATCTCTAGACATCTTTTACTGTCACTAGTGATGCCATATCTATTATGGCATTTATTTTCTAAGGATCGGTTTCAATCCCACCCTGTAAGACTATGAAGCCAAAGAACTTTTCGAAGGTTATTTCTAAAATACACTTAGTTGGTTTCAACTTCATCAGATGTTTTTGAAGTACCTCAAAGGCTTCCTCCAAATCTTGGACGTGGTCACACGTGACCATGCTTTTTACAACCATATCGTTCATGTAAACCTCCATGTTTCTACCAATTTGAGCCTTAAATATTTTGTTAATCAGCCTCTGATAAGTGGCTCCTATATTCTTGAGACTAAAAGACATCACCTTACAATAATAAGTGCCCTGGTCAGTTATGAAGAAAGTATGTTCCCCATCTTCCTGACTCATTTTGATTTGGTTATATTCGGAATAAGTATCCATGAAGCTTATGAGTTCATACCCGGCTGTGGAGTCCACCACCGTATCTATCTTGGGTAGTGGGTAATTGTCCTTAGGACAAGCCTTATTCAAATTGGTAAAGTCCATGCACATTTTTTATTTTTCATTTCTTTTCTTCATGAGCACCACGTTGGAGAGTCAGTCAGGATACTAGACTTTTTTTATGAATCTAACGTCGATCAACTTTCTCACGGATTGCAATAAGCTTTTCATGGAGTGATTTCTCCATTTTTGACTGATCGGCTTGTATTAGGATCAAATCCAAGCTTGTAGATCATCAAATATGCCAGGATTTTAGGCATGTCAACGGAAAATCACGTGAACACGTCTGCATTTTGTTGGAGGAAAGAAATAAGTTAATCTCGCAATTGTCCGGAGAGAGAGCTCCCTATTTGCACATATTTCTCTGGATCATTTGGGTTAAAAAGAATATGCTCAGTTGTTTCACCGGACTAGGCCTGCTGTAACGTCGGTTCATCTCGGTAGTCCAAGTCCTCAACTGGCTGTTCTAGAACTACCTGGGTAACTTATGTTAAGTAGTAAGAACGGCCAATGACTTGATCACCCAAGACTTTACCAACACCTGATGGTGTTGAAAACTTCATCTTCATGTGTAAAATTAACGTTACTGTCCCAAAGACCGTTAGACATGACCGGCTTAATATGGTGTTATAAACTGAAGACAAATCTACCACCAAAAATGTGAGTACATGAGTTGTTGTCCTGGGATATGTTCCCAGCGTACTTCGAGTTGAATTATTCTCTGGATGGACACTGGTTCATTGTCCAATCCATAGAGGGGTCCACTGGCAGGTTTAAGTTGACTTTTCTTTAATCCTAACTTAAAGAAGGAATCTATGTAGAGCAAATTGCTACTACTTTTATTATCAACGAAAATCCGTTTCAATTGGTAATCAACTTCACCATTTGAAACGAGCACAAATTACTACAAGGGGGTCAGAATGGAAAACTTGTACATGGCTTATATTATTCTCATCAACACAGATTACATCATTCCTACTTTCTACCCTTTGCTATTTGTTCCCTACATCAGTTGTCTGGTCCATAGTGTGCTTCTTCTACAGTATAGTTGATATCATATCAACACTCCTACTACTACTCTATTCTATGAGCATTGCTAGTCCTGCTCTTCTTCTCCCTCCTCTCTGCTGGCTTGTCTTGATTCTTCACATATTTTTTAAGGTGCCCCTTTTTTATGAGCTCCTCAATCTTTCTCTATAAAGTCCTACATTCCTCTGTACTGTGCTCTGTGATTGATGGTAATCACAATATTTGGATTGATTACCTTTCTTTGGGTTCCTGACTGGTTTTGGCCATATCATAAACTTCTCCTCTTTTATCTCCATAAGAATGTGCCCTGGAGTCATTCAATGGGGTCATGTTTATGGGTTTATATTCCCAGTGAGCTCCTAGCTCAAACTTGGACTGCTTCTTCGGATTGTGCAAGTCAATATGATCTCCGCTCCTCTTCTTCCTGTCTGGTGAGTGTTGTGAGCGATCATCTCGTCTTAACTTCTTTACCTCGTTCGGTTCCTCCGCTGCTATGTAAGTTTGAGTGATGGCCTCCGCTTCAGAAAATATTGTGGGATTCTTGTAGGCCAGATGCTTAAAAAAATCACTAGACTACAAAGTGTTCATAAATATATTCAATTTAACTTTATCAGTAAGTCGGGAAATCCGCTAGACTTCTGTAGTGAATCTACCTGAAAGGCTCTTCAAACTTTTCCTTGGCCCTTGCTTGATACAAGCTAAGTGCCAAGTTTGTTTTTCAATCTTCCTACTAGAGGTAAATTGAGATAGAAAACAATCCGCTAATTCCTCAAATAACCGAATCAAATTTGGTGCAAACGATGGAACCAAATTTGAGTATCTCCCTTCAGTGTCAGGGGAAAACACTGACCCATACTCATTTTGTCCAGACCTTGAAAGTGTGTGTATGTAAGTTGTCCAAGTGACCCATTAGATCTCCACTTTCGTCATAGACTTCCAGCGTAGACATTTTAAATTTATGAGGAAGTGAACAAGTTCTAATCTCCGTCGTAAAAGGAGATCTTCTCAAATCTGCGTAGTGCCTATCTACACATCACCAAACACGCGTTGCCAGACTTTCTCCAACCTGTCATCTGTATGATGGGCAGCAGTAGTTGCCGATTTCTTTTCGTTGAGGTAATCTCTCAACTCCGGATGGTTTGACCGGTTAGAATGATGACTTCCTTCAGCAGGCTGTATGTTGTAGGAGCCTCCATTGTGATCAAGAGGTCACCGATCATTCCTCGAATAATGAGCATTTTGCCTCTCAGGGCTTTCTTCCTCAAATCTAGGGCCTAGCCTGCCCTCTAACCACGAACGACTTCTGTCTCTATTGTTAGAATGCTCCCTTACCTGGTCCACAGGCTGCTCTGCATTTCTCACTGGGCATCTCCTTTTCGACGCCAGAGTGCTTGCTATTGAAATTGAAACTGCTTGTGGGATCACTTGTTTTTGTTGTCCCAATTGGGCACAAAGAGTTTGGAACGCCTCCGCCATGTTCGCCGTTTGATCGTTCATGATTTCAATCAAGATCATCTGCCGGTCTTCCCCACGACTACCTGTTGGAGGGTCATTGTCAGGGGAAGTTACATCTCCGGGTGCATTGATGTGACCTTTTGTGTTCGCCATGATTGAATGAGTGTGGTGGTAAGTTGGCTTTTTATTCTGGCTTCTCACAGATGGTGCCAATGATGCATACTATGGATTTGAATTTGTAACAGGTTTCAATCACGTTCTCTTTGTGAGTTGGATCTTCACTCCGTCTCTGACAATACAAGATCTATGCTCCACAATTAAACCAAGAATCAGAGTACAATTGGTGCTTGCTCCCTGAAAGGTACTCCGACGCTCAAGTCAGTTCTCATCCAAATAATTGAGAGAAAATTTTTAAGGAGAAAATAGAAATGAGTTTTTGGTTTAAGTGTTTTAAGTGTGGTCTACGTTCATATAATAGTCAAAGTAAGGAATTTTCACTGGAAAATGGTCTAGTACCTCCTTTTTCAGTTTACCCTTTATCTTGGACATTCTTCCCTTTTATATGATATCTAGATGTTTGTTTTTTTATGACTTATGACGTTATATTGGATAGGATCAACTGTTAATATTAAAGCTTCAAGAATCCAACTGAAACAGTTGAAGACCCTCGAAATTAACTTGAACGGTTATTATCCCTAGGATTATGCACCTGACTCAATA
>JAODPA010068621.1:0-10144 GCA_025585075.1 Nepenthes mirabilis | reverse complement strand
TATATTCATATATATATATTTGTGTTTTACATGAAAGTTTACATGTTTTATTTTCATGGTACCTTGCTAAG
The DNA here is from genome assembly GCA_025585075.1 of Nepenthes mirabilis. Classification (NCBI taxonomy): domain Eukaryota; kingdom Viridiplantae; phylum Streptophyta; class Magnoliopsida; order Caryophyllales; family Nepenthaceae; genus Nepenthes; species Nepenthes mirabilis. Next base: position 10,073 of record JAODPA010068621.1, on the reverse strand, counting down.
CATAAAGTTCAATCTTGCTGCTTTTATCCCTTCCAGATAGGAACTAATGGGCTGAAGCATGATGAGAAGAGTGGAGAAAAAGGATAGCTAAGAAGGTAGCTAGATCTTAGGGACTCAGGAATCTTAGATGTCTTGATGAAATGTGAAGAAAATATTTAATTGTTTAGATGAATATTTTGTATTAAATTATGTTGTATCTTAGTATGTTATAAAATGCTTCCACAATCATGTGTATGGATCTAGTTCTGCTTCCGCAGATGTCACAATGAGTTGATACAAGTACATAAATGGTATCTACCTTTCTGGATTTAATATAGTAATTGAAATATTGTGTTGGAGCCACAGATGAATGCCATTGATGTTGATCCTATGAAGAAGTTCTATGGATGCATTGTGGGATGAATTTTGAGATTTATTTATTGTGTAATTCGTACAGGTTGTATTATACAGGTTGTTTGAATGGTTTTAGCTCATTTTTAGAGAAAACTCTGCCCAAATTTATACAAAATTTAATAGATTAGTTTTGAGCATTTTAATTTATATTTAATATGCATGTCGCTTAACGAAAGGTCCTAAAGGATAGGACCCATTCTGTTATAAATGGTATCAGAGAAAAAAGATACATTAGGTTTTGATTTGAATTATATGCAAAAGTTTAGGATCAATTAAAATTAATTAAAAAAGTAGATGATGGTGTAGAATGATTAAGTTAGATTGGATGGTCCTACGTATCCTAGTTTGCATAAGCTAGATTAGAATTCAGTTGGGATTAGTGTTTAAGTTGATTGATATCGAATGTAGGCCTAGGCTGATCGATTCAGGTTTAACAAGTCAAATTGATTATTTATATTGAGGTAAGAGGAAGTAGTTAGGATTAGATGGAATGTTTAGGTTTTGGATTGATTCTAACCCTCCCTCTCTAATCTAATTATTTGAGGTTTATAATCTTGAGATGTTTGTGGATATAGGAAATAGCATGACTTCTAGACAATGGCCTTCCTCGGGGTGTTGGTCGACTGCGAGGATGAGGAGAAAAAATTATTTGAAAGTACCTTAAGAATTTGAATTTAATCAATGTTGAGCTAGTATTGAATCTGATAATACCTAATTAAGTCTAAGTAGTTAGTTTAGTTTAAGTTAAATTCGATTGGCCTTGGGTTGAGAATCTCATATTAGTACGTTACTAAAAGAGATATTTAAATCTGATGATTAAACATGATGGATGAGGTAGAATTGATGGCTTGAGGTTAAGATATAGATTCTGAGGACTCCAAAGGTGTTGGTGATGATCAGATGCTTGGAAGAAGACAAGTTGATGTTGCCTCAGACAAGATAAAAAGGTGAAGTTAACCATTAGGTGGTTGGTGTGAAAAAGAGTTATGAGTCGATAAAAAGATATCTCAAGATATGTTATGGAAGCCTGTAGTTGAATATTTTGTTTGGAAAGGGATTTTTGGGAGCATGCTTTACTTGGGATGGTTTGATCGCATGATTAAGGATTTCCTCGGGTAAGATAGAAAAGAAGTCTGGTGCCTAAGATCGAGGTTTCGCGGTGATGTTAGCAGAGTTGATGCTTTGTTTGGCGTATGCTGTCGTTTAAGCTGGTTTGGGTGAAGACTGTTAGCCATTTTGGATGACTGTTTATATTATATCACTCTGAGGTCATATGATGTGCTATGGTGCTCAGAATATGCCCTAATATTTATATTTTAACTCCAAGCCAGTAAAATACTTGGAGATAATTCATAGGTGTGTTTAATTTTTTTATTTTTTTTAATACAATTTTACTTATCAAAAAAAGGTTTCGCGATGATAATATAAGTATCAAGGTAATGCCTATTGTGGTGAAAAGTTACATCCCGAATCTTGATATCTCAGTATATGCCTTTTTTGGAACTTTTAATCTATATTTTGTCAGTGTTTCCTAAGTTCATTCGTTATTGGAGGAACCTTGATATAATATATGGGAATGTTTCGTAACGAAGAAAGTTTAGTCTGTTAATCAGTAATTTGAGACTGTATTTAATGTTTGTTCTAAATTACTTTGGGACTTTTGGATAGGTAAAATGATGAATAAAGACTACACGTGGATGATTAAAAACTTGGTTGCCGGAAAATGAATAATCAAATAAGCTGGTTTAGGCAGAATGAATTGGTAGTTCGCTCAATCTATTGATAAGGATTTGATATTCTTATGTTCGATCTATTGGTTTAGGCATTGTCTGTGACGACCCGACTTTTATTATTATCAAAATCCGTCGTCAATACTAATAGATATATGAGCATAAAAATTTTTCTTATCTTTATTCAAACCCGAGATGCATTCTAAAGATAAATAATGTCATAAATCTCAAATGTGTCATGGAAACATTCTAACATTTATAAGCAGCGGAATCAAAGTTACAAGTTTCCTCAAACAAAATAAACAAAACTCCAAAAAAAATCTGCTCCAGCCAGCTAAAACATTCAGCTACACCATAGGATTCTACTCAACTTCGTCCTCCATAAGCTTGTTATCTAAAAATTTGCAAGGGTGAGCTTACAAAGCCCAGTAGGATACTCACATGTAGAAAACACAAGCATACATATAATCAAAGTATAGATCATAATATAGCATAATAAAAATCATCATATCGTTTCTTCTTGGTTCATATTCTTTTCATCTTGTCTTCAACGAAATCATTCGGAATTCATATAATCTTTAGGGACCGGACGGGGGCGGACAACATCGAGGACGGGTTGTGTGCTACCCCACAACCTAAAGCCGTATCCCCTCATTATACTCCCCAGGGCGAGAGGTAATGTCTTTAACCCGGCATACGGGACCATAGTCCATAGTTCTTATGCCACCAAAAGGTCCCCTCCCGTGGCCCAGGAGGAATCCTCGAGTGTCACTCCAATATCCTTCATCCATCTTTAACAGCAAGTTTAATGGAAACTTGGTTCTTGGTTCGTGTTCTTTATTGGCCATATATCATAGTTCAAAAGTCAGAAGAGTTCCACTTGCTGTCCATAATCCATATGTTTTCTTGTTCTTTACTGAAGTTCATATCATCAAAGCCGAAGCTTATTTTTCCAAAGTAAACATCCGAAGTTAAATTTTCCGAAGCTCTTTTTAATATGTAAGCCGAAGTCCAGAAATGGAAAGCTAAGTTCATTGCCGGAGTTAATTTCCTGAAGCCGGAGTTCGTTTTCATGCAAAAGAAGCCGGAGTTCATTTCCTTTAATCAAAGTCGGAGTTAGTTTTCTTTCAAAACCGGAGTTCGTTGTCTTTCAAAACCGGAGTTCATTTACTTTAGTCAAAGCCGGAGTTCATTTCCTTTAATTAAAGCCGAAGTTTTTTATTTATGAAGGACGGCGTACATTTACATTATGCTCAAAAGTCGGAAGTTCTTTAACAGGGACGGAATGCCGTTTTCTTTTTAAAAGACGGAGGACCTGGACGGAGCTCTAAACGGACAAAGTGCTTTTGTTTTAAAGAAATCCGGAGTGAATTTTCTTTCATAAATCCGGAGCTCAAATGCCGGAGTGGCTTATCCGGAGCTCAAAGGGACGGAGTGGATTTTCTTTTTAAGAATCCGGAGCTCAAGGCCGGATTGGCTTCTCTTTTAAATTTCGGAGTTCAAAGGGACGGAGTGGATTTTCTTTTAAAGAATCCGGAGCTCAAGGCCAGATTGGCTTCTCTTTTAAATTCCGGAGTTCAAAGGGACGGAGTGGATTTTCTTTTAAAGAATCCGGAGCTCAAGGGCCGGAGTGGATTTTCTTTTAAAGTCCGGAGCTCATAGGGACGGAGTGGTTTTTCTTTTAAAGGATCCGGAGCTCAAGTGCCGAAGTGACTTTTTTTAAAAAAATCCGAAGTGCTTAAACGGACGGAGTGCCTCATTGACGGAGTACACTTCTCTTCCTTATTCCGGAGTGCTTTAAGGGACGGAGTGCTCTATTAAAAATGGACGGAGTGCTTTATTCAAAATGGACGGAGTGCATAAAATCCGAAGTTCATTAAATACGTAATTCATAAGGCGGAGTTTATTTCAAAACAGAGGGACGGAGTACTTTTAAAGACGCAAAGGTCGGAGTTCATTTTGGACGGACTTCCTTATTTAATCAGAAAGCCGAAGTGATTTTTTCACAATGAGACGGAGCACTTTATTCATAAAAGGCCGGAGTTCATTTTCACAGTGGACGGAGCGCATAATTCAAAATGGACGAGCATACTATTCAAAGGGCCGAAGTTCATTTTATTTCTATCGTAGGCCGGAGTTCACTTTCGTTTTCTGTAAAGGCGCCGAAGTTCATTTATCTTGAATTTCAAAGATTGAAATTGACAGAACATTGACAGAATATATCTAAAATTATGCATAACAGAATTTCCTCTAAACGTGCATATCAGTCATCAAAAACATACTTCATACAGAAATCATATACTTTCATAGCAATATAAATAAACATAAGATTTAGAAATAGGGGTGAGTATCTTGCCTGAGTTCGTTTCTACTTTTTCCTTAGCTTTCAGCCTTTTACTTTTAGGAGAGTTTTTAGTTGTGCCTTATTACTGAGGCCCTAATGCCCTTATTTATAGCCCTAAGTTTGGTGGCCCTCATTTATAATTTTTTCTATTTTCCAATGTTGCTATAAATTATCCTACATTTCCCATGAGAATTTGCTTTCCAACACGTATCGGAAACTACAGACATTCAATGCTGCTCCTTCCCCAAAATTCTGCCTTAACTGTGACCGGACTTCTTCAACAAGTCCGGACTCACATTTTACTTCGAAAATCCGGAGTGATCCGGACGCGTTTTAACGTCGGGAATCCGGAGTGTTTTCTTTCAGCAAATCCGCACGCGTTTTTACTCCAAAAATCCGAAGTGATTTCTTTCAAGCAATTCCGCACGCGCTTTTACTCTGGAAATCCGGAGTTCATTTACCAAGGGAAATCCGGACTTCATTTGCCCAACGAAATCCGGACTTCTTTTATTATGGGAATCCGGACTGCATTAAGGAAATCCGGATAGTAATTTCCTTAATGCCAATTCCGGACTTCTTCACCTTTGGATTTTCGGTCAACGGGCGTTGACCGGACCTGACGGTTAAAATTTCCTTATTCAAATTTTGGGTCGTTACAACCTTCCCCACTTATCAGAATTTCGTCGTCGAAATTTTAAATAAAGTCACTAACCTCGAGAAAATAAATATGGGTATTTGTTCCGAATCTCCTCCTCTCGTTCCCAAGTTGCCTCTTCTGGTGTGTGATTCTTCCAGAGCACCTTTACTAGAGCGATTGATTTGGTGCGTAATCTCTGCTCCTTACGATCCAAGATTTCCACTGGTTCTTCTACATAGGAGAAGTCCTTGTCGACCGTCAGAGGTTCATACTCAATTACATAAGTAGGATCATGGACATACTTTCGAAGCATGGACACATGAAACACATCATGTACTTCAGCCAAGTTTGGAGGCAGTGCAAGTCTGTAAGCTACTTCTCCAATCTTTTCCAGGATTTCAAAAGGCCCAATAAAACGAGGCTTCAGTTTTCCTTTTACTCCGAATCTGTACTTTCCTTTGGATGGGGATACCTTTAGAAACACAAAATTGCCCTTTTCAAACTTTAATGTCGATCTTCTCCGGTCTGCATAGCTCTTTTGTCTGCTCCGGGCTACTCTGAGATTCTCGTGTAATATCTTTATCTTTTCTGTCGACTCCTTGATAATGTCGGGACCCAAAATTCTTCTATCTCCGTGTTCCTCCCAATGAATTGGCGATCTACATTTTCTCCCATATAATGTCTCAAAAGGGGCCATACTAATGCTAGCCTGATAGCTATTATTATAAGCGAATTCTGCAAGAGCCAATGAATCATCCCAAGTCCTTTTCATCTCCAAGACCGAGGCCCTCAACATATCCTCGAGAATCTGGATAGTCCGTTCCGATTGGCCGTCGGTTTGCGGATGAAAAGCAGTACTAAATTTTAATTCAGTACCCAATTCTTGATGTAGACTTTTCCAGAATCGTGAAACAAAGCGAGGGTCTCTATCGGATACAATAGAGACAGGCACACCATGAAGTCTGACAATCTCGTTCACGTACAGCTGGGCTAATTTATCAAGAGGGTAAGTCATCCGAATTGCTAGAAAGTGGGCTGACTTTGTTAGCCGGTCAACAATCACCCAAATAGCATCATGTTTCTTTGGCGTCATTGGTAAACCAGTCACAAAATCCATGGCGATATCCTCCCATTTCCAGCCCGGTAATGGCATTGGTTGTAATAACCCAGACGGCAGTTTTCTTTCAGCCTTTACTTGTTGGCATATAAGGCACTTTTCCACGTAGGCTGCGATATCCCTTTTCATATTTCTCCACCAGAAGGTTTTCTTCAAATCCTGATGCATCTTATTAGCTCCTGGGTGGATCGTATAACGGGATCGATGGGCTTCTTTAAGAATTTTCTCCTTTAAGTCTTTATTGTCCGGCACACATAACCGATTTCTGAATCTCAAAGCTCCATCCGGCGAAATCTGAAAATCACTTCGAGATTCTTTATCTAGCTCGCCCATGATCTTTACAAGAAAAGAGTCATTCGTTTGACACCCCTTCACTTCATTAATCAATTCCGGTTGAACTTGAAGATGCGCCAAAATCATCCGCTTCCCATGCACAAAACGCTGGACATCATAGTTCATGAGACAATCCAGCATCTCCATTTGTTTAACTTGCATTCTAGCTAGCATCCCAGGCTGCCTACTTAACGCGTCAGCAACCACGTTGGCCTTTCCTGGCTCATATCGGATTTCGCAGTCATAATCTTTCAGGAATTCAATCCATCTTCTTTGTCTCATGTTCAGTTCCTTCTGGAAAAATAAATATTTTAAACTCTTGTGATTGGAGTAGACCAAGAATCTTTCACCATATAGGTAATGCCTCCAGATTTTCAAGGCAAACACCACTGCGGCCAATTCTAGATCGTGAGTTGGGTAATTCCTTTCTTGGTCCTTCAACTGTCGCGACCCATAGGCAATTGCCCTACCGTGTTGTATTAGAACACAGTCCAATCCAATCTTCGAAGTATCGCAATAAACAATCAGTCCTCCTGACTCATTTGGAATGGTCAGGACTAGAGCAGAAGTCAACCGGTTTTTAAGCGTCTGGAAGCTCTATTCACAATCTTTGGTCCACTCGAACTTGGCATCCTTCTTAGTTAATTGAGTGGGTGGCACGGCGATTTGAGAAAAGTTCTCCACAAAACGTCTATAGTATCCAGCCAGGCCTAAGAAACTTTGCACTTCAGTCACAGAAGTTGGCCGGTTCCACTTTACAACTGCTTCCACTTTCATAGGGTCGACAGAAATTCCTTCCTTGGAGATGACGTGTCCAAGGAATCCTACCTCTTCCAACCAAAATTTACACTTCTTCAACTTGGCGAACAGCCGATGCTCCCTAAGAGTCCGAAGTGTAATGCGTAAGTGTTCCTCGTGTTCCTCAGAGCTTTTTGAGTACACCAGGATATCATCAATAAATACGATCACGAACTTGTCCAGGTATGGTTGGAAAATTTGATTCATCAGATCCATAAAAACAACCGGAGCATTAGTCAACCCAAAAGGCATTACTACGAATTCATAGTGCCCATACCTGGTTCGAAACGCCGTCTTTGCTATATCCTCTCTGCTGATCCGGAGCTGATGATACCCGGATCTAAGATCAATTTTTGAAAATATGCAGGCTCCTTGTAACTGATCAAGGAGATCATCAATCCTCGGCAGAGGATATTTGTTCTTGATGGTGATCTTGTTTAATTCCCGATAATCCACACATAATCTCATGGTTCCGTCCTTCTTTTTGACAAAAAGAACAGGTGCTCCCCATGGTGACACACTTGGCCGAATGAAACCTTTATCTAGCAACTCCTGCAGTTGTTGTTTCAACTCTTTGAGTTCAGCCGGTGCCATTCGATAGGGTGGTTTGGATATCGGTGCCGAACCTGGTATCAATTCCACACCAAATTCTATCTCTCGTTGGGGTGGCAATCCAGGTAAATCATCGGTGAATACGTCTTCAAATTTCCGCACCACCGGAATCTCTCTAGCCAGAGATTCTTGACTTTCTGTAGATACACTAGCAAAGGCTAGATAGGCTTGGCATCCATCACTCATCAAATGCCTAGTATGAAGAGCCGAAATAAAGCAGGATGCTTCCTTTCGCCGAACACCTTGAATGTGGAAAGGCTTGTTTCCAGGGATGGTGAATTCTACTCTTTTTCGGAAATAGTCAATCTTGGCATGATATCTGGCTAACCAGTCCATCCCCAAGATCGCATCAAAGTCTTTCATTTTCAGTACAACCAAGTTAACAGGCATCAAGTATTCATTTACTTTTATAGGGCATTTAGAAAATGCTATATTTAATATTACGGACGACCCTATTGGTGAGGTAACCATTAATGGGTACTCCAGAACTTTAGGAAGGGTCGTAAGATGTTTCATGGGAAATGAAAGAATGAGTGGATCCAGAATCAAAGAGTACGTGACAAGAGATGCCATAGATTGAAAGTGTACCTTCTACCACCTCCGTAGACTGTTCAGCCTCCTTTGCAGAAATAGCAAATACTTTGGCTGGGATAGGTGACTTAACTCCTGGGGCTTGTTTAGAAATCGGACAATCTCTGATCATGTGCCCCGTCTGCCCACAGTTATAACAAACTCCCAACTTCTTGTAGCAAGGCCTCCCTCCATGTGATTTCCCGCAATGATCATATACATCATTAGCCATAAATCGAGAATTTTGCACCGATCGGCTTTGTTCCCCGCTGAACCTTGATGGTCTCGCCTTCTTAGAAGGCCCTTCACTAGCGCTGGCCTTAAATACCTGACTGAAAGTCCTTTATCTGGATATTGCTCCCCTCTCCAATTCTTTCTCATAAATAGCCGCCTTTGCAAGCACCTCTCCATAAGTTGTCAATGTCAGAGTGGAAAGGTGTCTCCTGATATCATCTCGTAATCCTTGAAAGAATCTTCTGACCTTCCTCTCCTCATCTTCCTCCATGAAAGGGGCATAACGAGATAATTCAGTAAATTTCGAATCATACTTTGCCACCGAGCGATTTCCCTGCCTTAGGCGAAGGAATTCATCCTCCTTCTGCCCACGAAGATTTGCAGGAAAGTATTTCTCCAGGAAAGCTGCTTCAAATATCTCCCAGCTAATCTCCCGATCTGGCATGTTGAAAACCCTTTTCTGCATCTCCCACCAGTGGTGTGCTTCCCCTGCCAGCTTATGAGTGGCATAAAGCACCATATCCCCAGCAGGGCATTTGATTACAGCAAATACCTTCTTCAGTCGCTGAATCCATGTTTCAGCCTTCAATGGATCGGGTTCCCCTAGAAATTCGGGGATCCGTTCATTGGTAAACCGATCGTAGACCGACCTTTCCTGATGGACCGGAACTGGGGCGGTCACCGGAGTTGGTGGAGTGGTCGGAGTCAAAGCTTCTATGACTTCGACCATTCTGTCAAGTAGGTTCGCATATCTTGCCTCACGATCAGAAGTATTGTTAACCTGAACATTTCTCCTTCCTCTGTTAGACATGGCTGCGGAAACGTCTGAAAAGAACAATTTCGTTAGTTAAAAAGATACTATCTTAATAGTCTTTTATCCCAAAGTATAAGTAAGGATGACACTCTTCTTGCCAACACTAAATTTGTCCTAAGTTTCCGTGTTGATTCAAACTATCCTAAAGCCGTCGTCAATACTAATAAATATATGAGCATAAAAATTTTTCTTATCTTTATTCAAACCCGAGATGTATTCTAAAGATAAATAGTTTCATAAATCCCAAAAGTGTCACGGAAACATTCTAACATTCATAAGCAGCGGAATCAAAGTTATAAGTTTCCTCAAACAAAATAAACAAAACTCCAAAAAAAATCTGCTCCAGCCAGCTAAAACATTCAGCTACACCATAGGATTCTACTCAACTTCGTCCTCCATAAGCTTGTCATCTGAAAATTTGCAAGAGTGAACTTACAAAGCCCAGCAGGATACTCACATGCAGAAAACACAAGCATACATATAATCAAAGT
>JAODPA010068620.1:0-10145 GCA_025585075.1 Nepenthes mirabilis | reverse complement strand
TCAAATGAATCAGTGGTGCGAACTCGATCCAGCGACAAGCGAAGGAGGGAGCTCGAATGTTGAGCTGAATTTGTCAACGTACGATCGATCATACAGCAACAAAAATACCATTTGGGGCCGATTCATAGGTCAGAAAGTTAAAAAATAGAGAGAGAAGAGAAAAATAGTAAAAGAAATTACATCGTGAGAAAGGATTTGTTAGGTTTCGATTTAAATATACATAATTCGACATAACGAAACAAAATCTGAATCTCCATCACACATTAACCACCAAACTTATGATGATAAGAAATATAATGATGTACAACGTTTTTAATATCAAAATTTTTTTCCATCAAAGGAAAAATTATGGATAAATTTTGAATAAATCTACTATAATAATAATAGTGTCAGTTACAAACAAATTATTTTAAAATTCTTTCACTACAATCTCGAGTGAGTAATGGTTGAATACAACCTCCTCAACGCACCTAATAACTCATAAGAGAAATATAATAAGAGATAGGAGCAATTAAACAAAATATGCTCAAAAAAACCAATCTATAATAACGTACCCAACTTTAACAAAGAACGGAAGTTATATCAGATCTCAATCGAATATCGAACTTCTTCATTTTCTTTCTTTTTCTATTTTCTCTCTGTGTGGCGCTCATTGTGTGAGAAACTGACTACGGAATACCTTAATGACGCATTAGGCACATTTTTATATTGTAAGCCACGCTCGAGTGCCTGTCAGGCACGTTTTGAGTACAGGTGCCACCGGGAACAGTGCATTGGGCGTGCACCTTCTGGAATCAGTGCTTTGGGAGCTCCATGGGCGTGCTTTCGACGCTTCAGATCTCATCACGAGCACTTTGTGCGTGCGAGCACTGTAATTCTCGTATGAATATTGTGCGATCTTCTGATAACTATCTATTTGTTATAATACCCATAAAAGAGTGACCAAATTTAATAAACTTTCTCTCACGATCTTGTGGGGAACCCTTCGCTTTTATCAACGACCATCATCACTTGCTCTTCGGTAATTTCCCCTCCAATAGGATTACAACGTCCACCTTCCCAAGTTTGACTGATATTCTCTTCCGCTTCGCCGAACTTAGAGTATTCCTCCTCCCTTTTAACTTTTCCTTGGTAGTAGAATCATGTTCTCTTACACTCCTCCTCGCCCTCCTTTCCCTGCCACCTTGACTAATGTCCTAATTGATCACTTTGATGTTATCCTTGACAACTGAAACCTTCATCAAATACCAACTCGATTGTTTACTTCCCTTTTACCATAATTTAAGTACCTTTGGTGAGTTTCTACTAGCTTTTTACGAATGCCATACAAAAGTCTTCTTCATCAAACTTCTTGGTTGAAATCACACTCAACTATAAATTCGAGATAAGTTGCACACTCTTCAACATGAGTATCGTCCTGTTACTTGTTTTCAAGCTAACATCTCTGACTCAACAACTCTCGATAAACCACATTACCCATCTTCAATAATCCATAATCCTCAGACAGCTAGGTGGTAAAGAGGGACATTCTTGATGTCGTATTGTGTGAGGAATCGCCATCTATCATCCAATTTATCTCCTGGCTCGGAAAGCTATGTGTCTTCCCCATATGGACAACAAAAAGGTCTCTGTAAGAAGTAATATAGACTCGATCATTTTCGTGATGATCTCTCATCTCTTGATGCTTGCCTCCGCTCCCCTTCTCCTACTTCCTCTTGGAGCAATCCCGCATCATATGATAATTCTTGTTATAATGGAAGTATTCTATATCTTGAAATTTGGACCGACCGTTGCTTCTCTTCAATTTGCTACCCTAATCCCTCGATCTTCCATATCCTCGACCACTAGTAGATACTAAGAGTCTTGACTCCTCTGAAACTTCAACGTTTTTCCTCCACTTTGTCTCATTCATAAGTAAAGAAACAATGACCTTATTCAAGTACTTTTTAAAATTTCTCTATTCCGATAAACAAAAGCCATAAAACTTTTTTTCATATACAACTTCGTTGTCAAATATTTAGACTTATACCAACTCTTAAATTTTGTCCAGACCTTCGATCGATCCAACAAGTCAATAATTTCTTAAAAAGTGTTATCTGCGAGGTGCAACTTGATAGTTTAATTAATAAGATCCCTCATATATTGTTACTCTCCATCTTTCATCTTCTCCGACATATCCTCTTTATTCCGAAGTGTTTTTATCATTTTTTTCAGGTCAACATATTCTTCACCATTTTCTTGTCAAATAATAAAATTATTTTACTCATTAAATTACTTAACACAAAATGACAAGTTCTTGAACGTCGATACCATCAAATTATAGTCTCACAACCTATACTCTAATACTACTTGTTGGGATTCAATTTAGACACACACAAGCCAATGTGGTGAAACAAAACATGAATCCCTGTTATACGTCAACCGACAAGCTTATAAATATAAGAAATATAATAATATACAATACTTTTAACGTGAAAAATCTTTTTCAGCTAAGAAAAAATCATTAAATAAAATCTAAATAAATCTATTATAATAGTATCGATTATAAATAACTCCCACCGAAATTTTTCACTAAATGATTTGGAGGCAAAAATGGTAGGCAAAGCTTTGACTTGGAAAGAGAGGTAACAAAATTATGGAGACGGAGGGGAAGAGAGAGGGAGAGAAATGAAAGCAAGATTGTCGAAAAGGAACACACTGTTTGGATATGGGTTATTTTCGTGTGAGTTCATATCCGATTGGCAGGTAGACAGGTTTGGTCTAATATACATGGGTGTAATATTGAGGCGAAATATTGTTGTATTCATCGCTATGGCCTGACGATAAAATAATTGGCCGAAGTGATACTTGATTGGAGTGGTGATAATTTGTCGGAGTGACACTTAGCCGGAATGGTGATAATTGGTCGAGTAACACTTGGCCGGAGTGGTGATAATTAACAGGAATAACACTTGGCCAGAGTGATAATAATTGATCAAAGTAAAATATTTGACCGAAGTGAAGTATTGACCAAAGTGGTGTCGTTGGGCTAGAGTGAAAAGGCTAGTTCGATCCATACAAATGTAAGGTCGGTCGAGGATAATGATGACTAAGGGAGGCTTATCTGGAAAGCTGGTTATCTATAAAGTCCCGTGCTGGCAGTTAACTTTGCAAAATAAATAGTTGACTTTGTAGAACAGGTCAACTACAAAGTTCACGACTGGAAGGCAACTTGGCAAAATGGGTGGCAGGCTTTACAGGGCACGTCACCAACTTGCAAAGCAAGCACGGCCTGATGAAGGAGACCCATCTACATCTATATATGTATATAGTTGCGATTTGAAAATTGTAAGAAACATAATATATAAGGAGTGGCTCCCTTGTTCTTGTATTCTATTCTTTGAGGGTTTCTATAACCAAGGGTTTTTATAATCAAAATTTTACACAGTGAAATTTTTATAGACTAAATATCCCGTGATATTTTTTCTCTTATTTAAAAGATGATTTTTACATAAAAATTATATGCATTGTTTTTTCCTCTCCTTGTTATGTGTGATTACTATTATCATTTTTCCTCACAATTTCACTATCCGTCCGGCGCCCATTTTTCCCAACACACACCGCTGGCTGAGAAATATTTCCAATCATTTTGCAACCCTAATTTTTAATTTGATTTTAGGGGATTTGATTTGAGTCATCGGATTAACCAAGTTATTATCAGAGACTTGCACTTGAGAACATATTTAATGCAATGGCCAATACCTCCCACCAATTTCTGAACCGAGCTTTTCATAGCCACTTTTCATCCACCATTGTTAATTAAATTGAACTGAAAAGTCATCGGTAATAACACATTGAAGCATGGAAGCCGAGAGGCTTGAGTGTTGATCCATTCGCCGAGGTTGAAAATGGCTAATGGGAACGAAGTGGGGAGAATATTCTGTTGGGAGGTCACTCCTGTGTGAAAGTCTGGATGACCGGAGGACTCGTATAGAGTACGTGGATCTTGCGTGCTACTGTGGTTTGCGGACCTGTGCGCCGCAGAGTCCGCGGATTATGCACAGGATAAGTAGAAGAAATTTCAGTCAACATAATTGATCGAAAATATTTGGACAGGCAACAATGATCGGTCAACATGTTGATCGGTTGAAAGCATAAGTTGCCCAACATTGTTGAAGGATCCCATAATGATAACAGACCGGTCATGTGGAGAAGACAGTCAACGAGGTGTTGACCGGATTGTGAAGCACATGGACTAAAGTTGTTGGTCGTCCACTAAAAAATTCAGAAGGATGCCAACTTATAAGATTTTTTGAGCATACATGATCTCAGAAATCGTTATTTTTGGACAGAATATATTCATTTTGTTGGTAATGACAGATTTTTATCGGAAGAATAGACTATTTTTTAGATTTGCTCCATATATGTGTCTGTATTGGTAAAAAGAAGACGCACTTGGTGAAAATTTTTCTCTGTGTGAAAAACAGAGAAAGTGAAAAAGCAGTGAAGAAAGAGAGAGAATTGTGAGCGAAAAGAAAGAGAGTATCTTTATATTGCTTGTACTTTATTCTTCGGTTCTTTCTTTCTCTTGTGCATGTGTAATCTTAGGAAGATTGTTCCCAATCTCACATAGTAAAATTGGTTCCGTGGACTGAATGTCTCGTAATTTTTTTCTCATTTGATAAAGATTTTTCACATAAAAAATTTGTGTATTCATCATCTTCCTCCTCATTCCCTTTACTGTGTCTATTTGTGATGGTAGTTGGACGTCATCTACTCCAACAAGTGGTATCAGAGAGAGGTTGAGAACTCTATCTAAATGGCTTCGTTATTTTTAAAAAATTTGCTATTTAGTGTGGAGCAGTTCAACGGACATGTCAACTTTATCCTCTGGTAAGAGAGGGTGAAGAATATTCTAATCAGAGAAGGAACAACAAAGGTGTTGAAGAAAAAGGAAGAGAAGCAGAAAACTTGTCCGAGGAGGAATGACAATATAAAAGAGATCTTACCAATTGTACTATTAAATTATACCTGACGGATAACATGCTCTAGGAGGTCCTTGTCCTGACTGATCCGGCCGAGGTTTAAAAAAAGTTGGAGAACCAATATAAGTCCAAATCCTTAACAACTACGCTGCACGTGAAAAAGCAATTCTATGGCCTGCGGTTTTCGAAAAGAAAAAGTTTTGAAAAATACTTGGACAAGTTCAACAGGATACTGATACAAATGTCCGCTATTAATGAGGAAATTAAGGAGGAAAGTAAGGCATTGGTACTGCTGGCTTCTCTACCAGCCCCCTATGATCACATCGTCACAACCTTATTGTTTGAAAAGGATACGCTGAAATTGGACGAGTGTATTACTTTCTTACTCATGAATGAGTCAAAATGGTCACAAAGGACCTCAATGTCTTCTCATTCTGATGTACTTGTGATTGAGTCCAGGAAAAGAAATAGAGGACGCAGCCAAACGCTTGAAAAAAAGGCCGCAATAAATCTCGGTCAAAGTATCAAAACCTTGAGTGCCATCATTGTGGCAAAAAGGGTCACATTAAGAAGTAATATTTTAAGTGAAAGCGTGAAAACGAGGAGAAAGAGAAAGGAGAAAATGGATGAGGTGAGGAGAAGTCCTCGATCTCAATGGTCACAGAAGGCGATCTCCTGTTGACGTATGAAGAGAACGTGGCAAATTTGACGGACGAGAAGTCTGGCTGGATGGTTGATTCTGGTGCCTCTTTGCATGCCACGTCTAGAAAAGAATTGTTCACATCCTATACTCGGTGAAATTTTGGAGTGATAATGATGGGGAACGAAACAACATTTCAAATTATTGGTAGAGGTGATATTATATTAGTTACTAATAATTGGACGAAATTATTGTTAAAGGATGTTCGACATGTCCTTGACATCCGGTTTAATATCATCTCAATTGGCTAGTTGGATGATGAATATTATTGTAATACCTTCTGTGAAGATGAGTGAAAACTAACCAAAGGATCTCTGATGGTAGCAAGAGAAAAAAAGTGATCCAACCTATACATAATGAAGGTGTCCGCAACGGTCGAAAATGTGAATGCTACAATCAGTAAAGAGTCCGAGGACTTGTGGTACAAGAGATTGGGCCACATGAGTGAACGTGGATTGTGTCATTTGGTTAAGAAGGGCCTTATCTCTAGAGTAAATGAGAAAGGACTTATGACGTATTCTCATTGTTTGGCTGGCAAGCAAATGAGAGTCTCATTCCATAGAGGCTCGTCCTCTATGAATGTAGATATACTTGATCTCATCCGTACAGATGTGTGTGGATCATTCAAAGGGAAATCGTTTGGTGAAACCCAATACTTTATTTCTTTTATTAACGATTATTCTAGAAAGCTGTGGGTTTACCCACTGAAGACTAAGGACCAAGTTTTCGGTACATTTGAACAGTTTCATACTCTGGTGGAGTGTCAGACGGGAAAAAAATTGAAGGCAGCCCGAAGTGATAATGGCAGGGAGTACATTAGGACTTCTGATACCTATTATCGGTCACATGGTATTAGATATCAGAAAACACTACCAAAGATGTTACAGTTAAACGGAGTAGTTGAGCAGATGAGCCGCACACTTCTAGAGAGAGTACAATGTATACTTTTTGAAGCTAATCTTTCTGCATCTTTTTGGGCCGAAACACTGAAAACGGTCACCTATATCATCAATAGGCCGCCCAATAAACCCTTAAAAGGTAAAGAGCCAGAGAAGATATAGTCGAGTAATGAGCCATCCTATAATCATCTACGGGTGTTTGGATGCAAAGTCTTTGTTCATATTTCAAATGATGAAAGGAATAAGTTAAAGTCAAAGATGATACAATGCGTCTTTCTGCGTTATGGAGAAGATGAACTAGGCTACAACCTCTATGATCCAACTGAAAGAAAACTTGTCTAGTTAAGAGATGTAGTCTTTATTGATGATGAAACGATTGAAGATATCGGTAAGAAAATCAAGTCTGATATTGACCTGATAGACAAAGTAAGGATTGAAGTTGTTTGTTCGGTATCCCTAGAGGACGAGGATAATGGTTCTGAAGTGGGTGAGGACAATGGTGAGGCGGTTACAGTACTCGATGAAGACCAGGATAAAGTTATTCCTCAACCGGTCGAGAATGTTCCTGTCAAACAATCCTTACTAAACAGATGGTCGTCTGTCCGTCACCTAATGAGTATATTATGCTCACTGATATCGGAGAGTTTGAGACTTATGAAGAGGTTATGGAGGACGAGAGTAATGAGAAATAGTTGAAAGTTATAAAAGATGAAATGAGTTCTCTCCATGAAAATTATATATTTGATTTAGCCAAATTTTCTAAAGGGAAGAGAGTTTTAAAGAACAAGTGGGTCTTTCGACTGAAGACGTTCAAAAATATTACGCCGCCAAGATATAAGGTGCGGCTAGTGGTAAAAGGTTTTAGCCAATGGAAGGGAGTTGATTTTGATGAGATTTTTTACTCCAATTGTGAAGATATCATCCATAAGGGTTGTGTTGAGCTTGGCAACCGCTTGAAATCTTGAAGTGGAGTAGGTGGATGTCCAAACGGCCTTTCTCCATGATAAACTGAAAGAAAAAATTTATAAGGAATAGTCAGAAAGGTTCAAGGTTAAGAAAAAATAGCGACTCGTCTGTCATCTGATGAAGAGCTTGTATGGGTTAAAATATGATCCAAGACAGTGGTACAATAAGTTCGAATCAGTCATGGTCAGTCAAGGGTACCGGCAGATTACTTGTGATCACTGTATATTCACACAAAGATTTTTTAAAGATAATTTTGTTATTCTTCTCCTGTACGTGGATAACATGTTGATTGTTGAAGGAAATGGTATTCAGATAAAGAAGTTGAAGAAGTAACTTGGACAGTCTTTTGCCATGAAAAACCTCAAACCGGTGAAGCAGATTTTTAGTGTCAGAATTATTTGCGACCGGGAGGTAGGGAAACTATGATTATCCCAGGAAAGCTACATTGAGAAGGTGCTCCAATACTTTAATATGAACAAGTCCAAACCTGTCAGCACTCCACTGAAAAACTATCACAAACTAATTAGTCGCTAGTATCCGTCTTCGGACGAAGAGAAGGTAT
This sequence comes from Nepenthes mirabilis, assembly GCA_025585075.1. Classification (NCBI taxonomy): domain Eukaryota; kingdom Viridiplantae; phylum Streptophyta; class Magnoliopsida; order Caryophyllales; family Nepenthaceae; genus Nepenthes; species Nepenthes mirabilis. Next base: position 2,054 of record JAODPA010068620.1, on the reverse strand, counting down.
ACATGAGAGGCGTTCCCTATTCCTCAACTGTGGGAAGCCTGATATATGCCATGATATGCACAAGGCCAGACATAGCACATTTTGTGGGCACAGTCAGCCGATTTTTGGCAACTCTAGGAAATGAGTATTGGTCCGCGGTCAAGTGGATCACGAGATACATTCGAGAAACTTCTAACTGGTGTTTGTGTCTTGAAAGTGATTAGTCTCAATTGGTGGGCAACTCGGATGCTAATATGGTCGAAGACATTGATAGTCGCAAGTCCACCTTGGGATATTTGATAAAGTTTGCTGAAGGTGTAGTTTCTTAGCAGTCCAAGCTGCAGAAGTACATCGTCATTTCTACTACTGAGGTCGAATACATTGCCATGATAGAAATATGTAAAGAGATATTGTGGATGAAGAAATTTATTCAGAAATTGGGTCTCAAACAGAACAAGTATGAGGTATTTTGTAATAGTTAGAATGACATATATCTCTATAGGAACTCCTCATTCCATTTTATATCGAAGCACATTGATATGCAATATTATTGGGTAAGAGACGTGCTTGAAGTCGGTCTACTGTCACTGGAGAAGGTTGGCACTGAAGAAAATGGAGCGGATATGATGACCAAGATTCTACCAAAAGGGAAGAATGAAGCTTGTTGCAAGCTAGTTGGGCTGATGGATTTAACTTTTCAACAATTATGAGGAAAAGTTTGTTGGGAGGTCACTTCCGTGTGGAAGTCCTGATGATTAGAGAACTCAAACGGAGCACGTGGATCTTGCGTGCTACTGTGATCCGCAGACCTGTACGTTAAAGAGTCCGTGGACTATGCACAAGATAAGTAGAAAGAATTTTAGTCAACATAGTTGACTAAAAATTTTTGAACAGGTAATAATAATTTGTCAACATGTTGACCGGTTGAAAGCATGAGTTCCCTGCATTGTTGAATGATCCCAGAATGATAGCAGACCGATCATGTGGAGAGGACGGTTAACGTGGCGTTGACCGACCTTGTGAAATATACGGACGGAGGTTTGTTGGTCGTCCACAATGAAATTCAGAAGGATACCAGTTCAAAAGATTTTCTGAGTATGCATAATCTCAAAAACCATTATTTTTAGGCAGAACATATTTATATTATTGGTAGAGATAAATTTTTATCGAGGGAATAGAATATTTTTCAGATTTGCTCCATATATGCGTCTGTATTGGTAGAAAGAAGACGTAATTGGTGAAATTTTTTTTTTTTGCGTGTGAAAAATAGAGAGAGTGAAAAAGCAGTGAAGAAAAAGAAAGAATTGTCAGCGAAAATAAAGAGAGTATCTTTGTATTGCTTGTATTCTATTTTTCAGTTCTTTCTTTCTCTTGGGACTGTGTAATCTTGAAAAAATTGTTCCTAATCTCATATAGTGAAATTAGTCTCATGAATTGAATATTTCGTAATTTTTTTTTTATTTGATAAAAATTTTTCACATAAAAAATCTATATGTTTATCTCTTTTTTTTATTTTTTTTACTATGTCTGTTTATAATGATAGTCGAACGTCGTCTGCCCCAACCCCAGCATATTCAAACATTGAAGTTAACGAAGAGAAGAAAACACCTGCTGAAGAATTTCACAGGACTCAGCCATTTGTCCTGCCGGTGCTCCACCGGTAACCGGAGTCAAGAGCCAAAAGAGTTTCAATCGGCAGCTTCTTGGCCGGAATTTCCCCTTCCAGCTCAAGCATCACAATCGAGGCCATGAACATTCTCGATCGACTTCAAGTAAAAGCGAATCACGGGCATCAAGAAAAGCGGGATTCTCAGGGGAGAATGGTGAAGGAGCTTGCAGAAGATGCTGCCATGCCGCAGGCTTCTGAGCTCCAATGCCAAACATCACATCAATGCCAGCAGCCTGGGCAGAGAAAAAGGTCGGGCAGATCAGCTCTTATGCAGGGCAGGTCACGGGTAGCTTGGGCAACGTCCCAGATGAAACTAAAGAGATCTCCTGAAGATCTTGGTGTACTGTTGTACTTCCCAAGTCACCCTCTTCATAAATTTTGCCTCATAATAATTACGAAATTTTGA
>JAODPA010068619.1:0-10145 GCA_025585075.1 Nepenthes mirabilis | reverse complement strand
CACAATTTTTGGGTTTTTTCTTTTCTTTTTTGTTCTTTTTTTTTTTTTTTCAAGAAAAGGCTGTCAACCACTAGATGAATTGGGGAAATAAGAAATCAGCAATTATCTTCTTCTTTTCCCGATCCAGACAACATATTGTAGAACAAAAACAAAATGAAAAGGCCATCTTTTTTCTGTGTTCTGAAAACAGAACTTTAATGGGACGTAACAAAAGAAGGGGAAGCGGCAGCTCAACAAGTAATCCCAACTGTCAACTTTAAAAACAAAAAATACAAAAAACCATTGCTTTTTTATTGCTTTTTTTTTTTCTCTTTTATTTGTTTCCTTTTCTTGTTTTATTTATTTATTTTTATTATTTCGTTTTGTTTTTTTTTTTTTTTTGATATAAAGAGACAAAGAAACAGGATCAAAATAAACTAATTGCATGGAAGACAATATAAAAAAGAAACATAAAATGTAACTTTAGTGAAGATATAGCAAGAATGACCAAGATATCTAATGTGGAGACTGTTGCTGTGTGAAGAAAAAATTTGAAGAAGAGCATCTCATTGAAAATGGCTGAGGAAATAGTAACCCAGATGGATGATGGGTGAGTAGGGGAATTCTACTGAACATACAACTATTGCTAATATGCCAAATATGATAAATTGAAGTTACAAGACAGAACCTACAAATGATGGACTTGGCATGAGACCTTTTCTACTTCAAACCAACCAGTCTGATATAATATTATCATTCCAGAAGGAGTAACTCGAGTTGCATCTAAATTTGAGACAGACACTACTCCATATAGTCTTGGAGTAAGGAAAAGAGAAGAAGAAGTAGTCATGGGATTCCGAATAGGAGAATCAAAGGACAAATTTGCGAGCGGCGAAGATAATCAAACCTTTAAATACAATTTAAAGCGATATAATAATTTTGAATAATAAGCCAAAAGATAGAAAAAAAGTACAAATAGATGAAGCCATTAGACCAAAGGAGGGCGGACCACTCGATGTGCCATATTATAGGTTGGAAGATACTATGGGCCAAGAAAGAAGAGAAACCTTCTGGATTAGTTGCCCACGAATATCCACCGACTAGAGGGAGGATACAAATGACAAATAGTAAATTAAATGTCGAAAATTTTACTCAAGTTTTAAGAAATAGATTGTAAAATTTTAATAATACAAATATATATATTTTAGATTCTATTTGCATGAACTCAATAAATTCAAATGGAATGGTGATCATAGAAAAAGAGAGGGTAGAAGTGCTTAGCAATAATGGCATTGTCCATGAAAATAAGCCTTGTGGCCAAGCCCACCTTCCAATTTAGGAGTACAAACATTTTTTCAAGAAATTTTAATCGAATATTTTTTTTATGGTAACTCATGATATAAAAAGTTTTTAAACTTTTCTTTAATAAATTTGATAGTAGCTTTAGGGAGAACAAAGATAAAAGCCTAAAGGATAATGTAGGAAATAAAGATAGAAAAAATGAGCTAGAGTATGCCTCTAGACAAGAGACATTTAATTCTCCAAGAGACCATGTAGAGGGTAATTTTACAGACCGAAGCATTGCAGTAAAACGTAGAAAGTTTAGAAGTAACAAGAAGAAACCCAAGGTATTTGAGGGAAAGGAAGCCAAGAGAGTAACTAGCGAGATTGGAGAGACACATAACGAGGACAATGTCTTGAGAACAGATGAAAACCTCACTTTTCATCATATTCTCCTTGAGATCCAATAACATGGCACATTTGAAGAGGTAATCTTCGAGGTGCGACACCAAATATGAGTCGACCATGGATAAGAGGAAGAGATCATTAGCAATGTCAAGCTTGTAATCTTCATTTTTTGCACCTCTAGTGATATTTGAAAATTTTATTACCATTAACGTGAGTTTTGATGATACCATAAAGGACTTCCAGGGCATGAACGAAGAGGTAATAGGAAAGCGGTCCCTTTAGTGAAGTCCTTTAGCCCCCTTAAAAAATCCCATTGATTCACTATTAAGAAAGTTGAAGAATGAAGGCATTGTAATACATTTGGCGAGTCAAGCCAAAAGTTTTATCCGGAAAGTTCATGACTTCAAAAGTAGTAAGAAGAATGTTTTAACAAACAAAGTCAAAATTTTATATAAGTCAACTTTGAGGGCACATCTAGAGGGCCCTCTCTTAGAATAGTAGCTGTGCAACAGCCTTTTATTGAGAAGAATCTCTCACTGATACTTCTACCATGGAGAAATTTTACTTGAAACTTATCAATGAGGAAGGGGGGCAACCTTAAGCCTGTTCAAAATAACCTTCAAAATGATTTTATAAAAATATTGCAATAAAAGATAAGTCAAGAATAGGTTGTTTTTCTTAAAAAAAACCACTTTAGGGTTTAGGAAAATTATAGTGGAGTTAATTTTTTTTTAGAGTTATCCATTGATAAAGAAGTGAAAAATAGTCTCAGAAAAAAAGGGGCCCATGACATCTTAAGATATTTTAAAGAATGCAGTGTTTAGGTTATTAGAATCAAGAATTTTGTTATCATCAATGGTGAATAAGTATCTTTAACCTCCTCAAGAGAAATAGAATAAGTGAGAGAAGTTCACATCTACGATCGGACCAAGCTAACAACAAACGAACTAATGTCGTTAGGAAGGATGTTGTCCATGGGAATCTCCAAGCCAAGACATTTCACAAAGTGAGGCTAGGCAACTTGCTTCACCTCAAGGAGGGAATTAGTACGAGTGTCATCTCCCTTGTCAAGGCAAAGAATTATGTTTACGTTTGGTCTCTTAAGGATATATCTAAAACAAAATTTAGTACATTAATCACCCCTCGAGAGCCATCTCATTTTGGCATTTTGTTTAAAGGACTCATTGACTTTGAGAGGAACCAGATAGGTCGATTGGAGAAATTTTCGTAGCATCCTTGACGATGCCATTACCAAGATTAGCTTGGAGGTCTAAGTGGCAATGATCAATATTGGCTTTAGCTTTGAACAACAATAGAGTGACATCCCCAAAGGATTAGTTCAGCAGCTTGTTATTAGCCTTGATGGCTTCTAGCTTTAACACTACTTGGAACATTGAAACACTAACAATATCACAGATCCAAACATTCCTAATAGTATGAAAAGAAAAATCCCGATGATTAGTAATAAAATTAATAAATCTAAACAAAACTCCTGTTACGGGTTTACTAAATACTAATACGGATACTACGGCACCCATTGAAGTGTCGCCTCCTCGGCAGAGTACTGGGTTACGCCACCGACCACTCAAATTCTGGGTTTACCTTTAAAAATGCTATTCATTTATTTTTATAGTTGTCTGTCACGTACTGCTGTTCACATGTACCTGTTCGTTGGGGACTTTCTGTTTCCGTTTTATTTTTTGTTTCTGCTTTGTTTTCTATTTCATTTTCTGTTTGGGTTGTTTCATTTACAGCAGGTTGAACGAGTTGGTTGGCATTGGGGGGAAAGGAGTTACTGTGTTGTTAGAATGTAAAAAGCAGCACTGTTTACTTAAGTGTGGGACTCTAACAATGAAAGATAGGAAAATATGACTCTGCTTTTCTCTTGACTCTATTCATCCCCTCTCCCTTTACTCTTTCAAACCTTCCCCCTCTGTCAAAATTCTCCTCCCCATTCCCTTCTTCCCTCACTTCTGTTCTTCTTCCTGCCACTAATTCCACAGATCTATGGTTGCATCATTTGCATCTGTAACAAAAGGTGCTCTCATTAAGACCATGGCGGAGGGGATGACGACCTACTATAAAGCGCTAGAAGAATCAGTGGCAAATCTAGCAACGAAGCTGAACGACGTTGCTACCACCATCCAACAACAAGTCGAAAGCTTGGCTACACACACAACCACCACAGACCACATCCAACAAACCCTAGCTGAAATCCGTCATTCTCTGAACAGACTCGAGCACTAATTTTCTTCCGTGCCTTCATCGAACCATCCGTTACTTCCCACTACTCCTTCATTCATGGCGTCGCCCTCAGTTCTTCACCATTCTTCAACAGCATCCTTATCGCTACTGTGTTCGACTTCATTCGAAAGTCAGATATCTCTTAACCCTCGGTTACCTCAGTTAGAGATTCCTTTTTTTCGGTGACAATGTCATCGGATGGCTATTCCAAATTGAGAGATTTGTCATGTATCATGACACACATCGCCGCCTTCTACATGACGGGATTTGCACTACAATGGTATCAATGGTTGCATGTAACCAAGCAACTGCCAACATGGGAGATTTTTGCTCGAAATCTGGAGCTTCGATTCGGGCCGTCTTCTTATCTCAACTATGAAGCCACCTTATATAAACTTCAGTAGACCTTCACTGTAGCAGCATACATGGTTGAATTTGAAGCTCTATCAACGCACAGAACAGGTTTGACTACTCTTAATATCCTCATTTGCTTTATTTTCGGATTACACGATGACAATCAGCGCGAATTACTTCTTCTAAAGCCATCGTCATCACCGAAAGTAATCGGTATGGTAAAATTGGTGGAAGAGAAACTTGATGCTAGATGACAGCTTCCACAGCGCACAACCAACCCTAAACCCACCACTAATTTTTTCACGAATTTTCCAAGGCCTGCCTTACCGTCTGTTCCCTTACCCAAAAAATACTACCAATGAATGTATAGACACACAGGTATAGTGATTGCATCATTCAGAATGCTTGTACCACATTTTATTAATGAAATAAAAAATTCTTACTTATTCTTTTCATTTTATTTACTATTTTGCATTTCATTTGAGTGTTTACATTTCATCTCCTGAATGATCAAGACCTAAGCTACTCCTAAGTCAAGTGGATAGGACTCATTTCACTTTTTTTTTTTGGTAAATAAGTTAATTGTATTAAAAGAAGAAGAAAAAAATTTTACAAACTATAATTTAATTCCAAATGTTTTTCCGATTTAGGATAAAATCATAATCGCGAAGGCTGACCCCAAACAACAAAATAAATACAAAAAAGAACAAGTTCAACACCAGAGTACTCGTTGATGGAAGGGAAACTATCAAACCAAACCTGGCATCACAAGTTTGGTAAAGTAGCCAGAATACACACCCTGAGCATTGCATCTGCAGGAAGAACCGGCGGGCAACGGTAAGGAAGACTAGCAGTGAGCAAACTATTGTCCATAGCCTAAACCGGCGGACTCCTTTCACTTGTTTCTAAAAACTCGGAATGACCAAGTGGCCCTAAAGAGGTGGGACTAAAACTCGGCGAAGGCTGAGCGGCCCAATTGATGTTGGACCTAAAACTTGACAATACCAAGTAACCCTCAAAAGGTTAAATTTAAAAACTTAGAGAGCTTAAAACAGTTGGAATGTGAAGATCCTAGAGGTAGCATCGTTAGCCTAAGACGGTCAAAAGGTTTGGACACTCCGCTCGAAAAGAATGAAGTTTCCTAAGAGTATAAGTCCAAGAAAAAACCATACACGTAAGACAATCCAAAGAGAGATTTTACCAAATATGACTTTTATTGATACATTGAATGTATAATATAAAGAAAAAAAAGGGTATAACCCTACATCGTCTCTCAAAGGGTTCCTGCTGTCCAGAGGGTCCTTGCTGTCTAGAAGGTCCCCACCGCTCCAAAGATCCCGGCTACCCAGAAGATTTCGACTGACTGGACTGGAAGGTCCAAGCCGAGAAGGGTCAGGAGTTCCACCCCTCCTAGGGAGACCAAACAAGGTATCCCTAAATGTAACACTGGCATTCCTTAGATCAAATATAGCCGTGGCAAACCGCGGGATCAAAATCTTCGTTACTTGGCAGCACAATGCAACGTCATCCCAATACTTGCGGTCCAAGGCAGGCCCAATGTCCATGGGCATTAGTGAAGTTCGGAGCACCTCCTCCAACTGAAGATGCCTTTCTCGAAGGAAACCATATTGCTCTCCCTGGACCCTCAATGAATCCTCAAATGAAGCAATCTTACTCTTGGCCTCAACAAGTTCAAGCTCTAGACTCTTATTCTGCACTCCAGCAGCCTTGAAGGACTTCAGCTCAGCGCAAGTTTGGGTGGCATCACCAATGATCAGACCAATGTTGTCGGCCAGCTCATGAAGCTACAAAAGAAAAACAGGTCTTTAAGGCACGGACAAAAGAGAACAAAGAGCCTGAGAAAGGGCAGAGAAGTACCTTAGAGACGAGAGAGCTCCTAACTGAGCTCTCCTCTCTGGGTGCCTCAGACTTCGCCGGCTCCATAGCAACTGGATCCTCGGCCACAAAAGCCTCAACCCTAGCCTCGGTTGTAGGGGCAACTTCACCAAAATAAAAAACTCGGGGCTCAGCTACTTCAGAATGCTCCACATCCCTGGTCTCTGCTTCAGCTACGTGTAAAGTCCCTACAATGTCCTCGACTAGGACTTCCTCATAGGTCTCGGGCGAAATCTATATTGGACTATATATTTGGATTGCAAGGCAAGGGAGCTCAGCAGTATCGACAGTGGGCAACTCCATGGCCCAGCTTTCCTCGGCCTCAACAGTCTTCATCGTCATCATCGCTGTGTCCTCCGCTTGAGTCACCTCAACCTCCCCGTCTGCCTATCCCTCAGTAGTTTCCTTTAATGGATTATTCATCCAATCCGAGGCCTCTCCAATAAAAAAGGAAGGGATGTCAGGTATAGACTCATCAAGAGGAGGAGGGGCAACAGGTGGCTCCGCGAATAGGCCCACGGACTTAGAATGCTGCTCAAAAGGCTTAGCAGTGACTGAGGGTCTAACACCTTCAACTCCTCGGACTAACACCCCTTGTGACGGCCTCTGTCTCCTCACAAGGCGCTCTATCAAAGCATCGTCATCATCAGACGAGGAGTAGTCAACAATCACCGTCGGACACTTTGAAGTTTCAATCCGACGACTTTTCTTTGTCTGCTCAAACAACTCCTCGATCCTCAGAACTCTTTGCCTTTTTCTTTAGCTTCTTCTTCTTTGACAGAGGAGCAGCAGGGGCACCAAAGTCCTCGGGCTAAGGCTTCTACTTGGTTTTCTTCAAGTACTCAGGTCTCAACCACCTGTTCCTTTTTTTTTCACTGCAGGAGCCAAGGTTAGATAGCACCAAGTGCATTAAAACCTTCGTTGTGGCTGTCTCATTAGACGTGGCATCCTTGCATAGATTTGGCTCCACGTTCCCCCAAACATTGGAGAGGGACCACTTTTTGCAGACGCCAAGGAAGAAGAACTTATCCTTCCACTTTTTGGTGGAATCAGAATTTCCATCACTTATCTCCACAAATTCAAGACGTAGAGTAATAACAATCCAGTCGTAGCTGTGGGAAAACCACAACATCACCTTCACCATCACAGTGTCAAGAATTTTGCTGTGGCAATGAGTAAAGACGCAGAGAGAGACAAGATACCTGACAGCGTTTGGCTGTAATCATGCCATTGAAACCTTAAGATCGATCATAATACAATATAGCTCCAGAGCCATGGGAAAGCGAAGCCCACCTTTGAGGTGGACTTCGTAAACAGTGACAAAACTGTCAAGTGGGATCTGTCAGGTGGAGTAATAACAATCTAGTTCTAGCTGTGGGAAAACCACATCACCTTCACTGTCATAGTGTCAAGAATTTTACTATGGCAACAAGTAAAGATGAAGAGAGAGACAAGATATTTGACGGCGTTTGGCTGTAATCATGCCACTGGAACCTTAAGATCGATCATAATAAGGTATAGCTCCAGATTCATGAGAAAACGAAGCCCACCCTTAAGGTGGACTTCATAAACAATGACGAAACTGTCAGGTGGGCTGCATGCCCTCTTATGAACGTTAGGAACCACCATAGCCATTGAGTCTAGGATCTTGTACCTCACTCAAATGGCCTCAAGGTCTACCAGAGAAAGAGAGAAAGTAATATCCTTCACGCTTGGAGCCATCGATGAGTATGGAAATACGCCAACAAGAAGGAAACAGAAGTCACAAAGAGCTTTTGGCAGGAACACTCAAAATTTTCGAAGTTCGAATGAATGGCAAATGAGGCAAATGGGCAAGTTAAATAGCTGAGAATTCAAAAAGCGTGCCTCATTTAATGCTTTGCTATGTGTTGACTCCCCATAGGTCTTGGGTAATGATGGCTGCTCTCTTTCCAAGGTGACATCCATTGCATTTAATGCACCAATTGACGGCGTAGATCAGCGCCTCGGACCTAGGGAGAGTCCACAGACAATATCTTTAGGCCATTAGTTTTAGCAAAATCCCAAAACACTTGCTCTTTGTCATCGGACTATGGTCACGTCCTCGGATGGATTCAGGCCAAGCAGCTTAAGAAACTCGCGATAAAAAAGAGAAGCGTTTTGGATGCGGACAACATTGAAGTTGGCCTACACCAGTCAGACAGTTTGCATCTTGAAGGATTGGTCAAGACCAACATGGCTTGAGGTATTTTGCCATTATACATGCCAAAGGTTGAGATTCTTAAACCTCTTGGTATAGGAGGCTAGTGATGGACAGTAAATACCTAAGGCCCAGTTAAGAGGCCCGTTTCATGAAATAGTCTGAGTCCAAAGAAGGCCCAAGAAGCCAATACGACCTAAGAGACTAATATGGTTGATTAAGCTCAAGAGGCACTGAGGCCTGAGGACATGGCGTCGAAAACCCAGTGACTAGTCAAAGACCAAAGACCGTGATAGAAGGCGAGGAATCGTTGAAGACAGAAACCTTGATAAAGGACGAAGACTTATAAAAGTACGAGGACATTTGGCACCGAACGCGCGCAGACTCATTATAGGCAAAATCCTCGGATAAAGGATGAGGATGTGATGAAGAGAGTACGCAGACTTGATAAAGGCCAAAGCCTTTGGCAAAGGACGCTGTCACCGAGGGGCGGCCGATGACATGAACGCAGGCAAGGAACTCAGTACGATCGCCGATGCCAGTTCAGAGTTGACATTTGCAAATGCATGCGCTATTCCTACAACACGCAATCTTTATAAGAAATAATGACTTCCATAGCACGCGTGATCACGGTAGATGCGACGTCTCACAGAGCCAACCTGCATGCATGCAACATCTCTAACACGGCAAGATAAATTTGTAGAGTTGATGGCAGGATGCCCCGCACACGCCAGCTCCACATGGATTCTCCATGTAGGATGACCCAGACCACTATATAAGCAATCATTGTTTACCTAACAAAAGATCCAAACACTTAGCATGTACGCAAACCTGAGCTTGTGTTTGTGCTCACAGAAAAAAAAAAGAAAGACATCTCCACTCAATGTAACCGAGAGAATGCTTAGAGTAATCCTTGAGATTCATTCGTTTTTCAACCTTTGTACTCACCAATCTGAATAGTGAAAACTTTTCTGGACCCAAAGTCCCGTGATTTTCTCTTCTTATTCAGAAGAAGATTTCTACGTAAAAATATTGTATACTACTCTCTCTCTCTCTTTTCCTCACACTCAGAAAACTACATTGGTGTTGCTCAGTTTTTGAATTCGAGTCCATAATTGATCAAGATTCGAGGACGCAATAGATATACCAAACATAATTTTTTATAAAAAAAAACTGTAAATCTATATAGTTGTATCGACCGATATAGAAATATAATGTGATATTGTTATGATACCAGAAAATATTGATATCAAAGAACCTAATACCGATATATATCATATTATTTAATATTTTTATCAGATGGTTGCGTTGTAAGTAATGCAAAAGCTCCTCATAACTAATGTTCTTTAGTAATTGAGGTTTAAGGTTAACGTGAGATTTTACAGTTCCATCACCCGTATAAGTCTAACACAACTAACAATATTGACTTGAGGTTTTATAATTTAGTCTGTCATATTTGATATATGTAATTATTGTGTTATTTTATTTCCTTATACAGTGATAAAGCAAATTCATCTACTGATATATGTTTCTAACCAATTTATTGAGGATTAAATTATAAGGGAAATGCATGTCTAATTTCTAGCTTAACGTTGCAGTAATATTTATTTATTTATTTATTTATTTGCAGATTAATATGGTGCTTACCCTATTTCACATGAGATTGTGTCCTGTTCATATAAACGGTACACATCCTTCTTACAACAGTTTAGAGGATAAAAAATGCTCCCCAAAGTGGTTTTTTTTTTTTTTTTGAGTTGTACACAACAAAATATAACAATTTATTTCTAAATAATAATAAAAA
>JAODPA010068618.1:0-10145 GCA_025585075.1 Nepenthes mirabilis | reverse complement strand
AATAATCTTTATATTTAAAGTCATATATATTTATGATATTAGAGACTCAGTCACCAATTTTTAAGAGAATAACCTTGATGCGTACCTGGATCCGACTTCGAACAGTTTCGGATTCGGGTGGTTGATTTGATCCGACTCCGTTCGTTGAGTCTGAATCCTGCACACCATTATAGAAAACGAGAAGTCAGGTGCCGACGGGAGGTTGTCTCATTGAAAGTATTCCGATACTCAAATTAGTAATAAGCCTTTGAACTTTGGAAGGAAACTGGAAAGTAAAAGAGAGAGAGAGAATGAGTTTGTCGGGAGTGTTGGCTTGTAGAAGCAAAGACAATCCTGCGGCTCATTGAGAGTATGAATTCCAACTCGCTGTTCACGGAGAACGAGTGGAAGTTGTGTCCCTAAAGCGTGGAAGCTTTGGAGGACGGTTCTCAGAGAGCGGGAGAAAACTCTGTGATATGGAGGCCTCGAGTGGGATTAAAAAGTGAGCGTTTTAGAGAGAGTTATGCTCAAGCACTGTCTACGTTTGTAGTTCAGATTGTATCAGAAAGCGTTTGTTATCTTAGAGAGCATGTGTTCTTCTAAAAGCGTGTCTGTTTCAGAGTGGAGACTTTGGGCTTATATAGACGGTGGGGAGAGCCACCTTCCTTGGCCTGGCGCTGGGCGGCCTTTTCTGAGTTAGTGGACGTGATTGGCGTGATTTGATGGATCGTTTCCCTTCTGAGCATGTAACAGATTCCCAAATTATCTGCTTTTCTTTTATATTTTTGTGACCGTTAGACTCCATTGTTGGCACCGAATCCATTGCTGCCCTTTCAGAGGAGAACGGCTTTAAGGAAAGCGTGTAATCATTAAAATGATAATTGCTTTTCGTGTACAGGATCGCCTGCCAAACTGGGTCTGGTCCGTATTTGGTTTAACGTCTTTCGCAGCCTGCTGCTATAGTACTTCCAGTCAATAGAAATGTTAACCGCCTTGAAGGAGCGCTTTTGGCCGTTTGTTTGTGCGCCGAGCGGTCAACGCTAGCGCGTTGACCGTCTAAAGCGCATTGAGTCTTTTTGGATTTTGGGCTGCTTTCTTATTAGGCCTGCTAGTTATGGGCCTACCCATTACTAGCCCACCATACTAGTGATCAGGATTACGACCCCCTGCATATTTATGATGGGATGCACTTGCTTCTGCTGGAGGAGTCGTTGCCCATCTGAAGAGGTGCCTTGAGAGCTTCTAAAATGTTGACCGAATTCGTTGACCGGTCTTGGGAAGCTTCCAGACAACTTGGAGAAGGAAACGTTGGTCTTTAGCCGGCCTGTCAGAAAAGCAGGCCATGTGTCTTTACGTGGTACGTACAAGATCTTGCCATTTAATGAGCCGGAGCATTCGATTCGACAGCCCCCTTCTAGGGAAACGATACGCGGCGGTAATGATGGCGCTGGTTTTCAAGACGGTTTTGGGTTCACCTGGGTTTTTGAACTTCCTGATTGCTCCATTTTGAATTCCTTGTGCCATCCTTGTTTCTTCATCTTCCTCGTTTCATTTTGTGAAGAAGAAAACACAAACCCTAGCACCGACCATGTCTTCTGTCGTAGACATCATCTCCATTCTGAGAGAAACTAACATGAAGGTCCTGTATGTGGAGTTCAACATTCCGCGGGAGATCGCCTTTCACATTCTAGAGAAGGACGATCGAGCCTTTTTGCCACCCAAGGGCTTCGTGACCATTTATGAGGACCATTTGAGGAGCAGGCTCCGCCTCATACTTCCTGATGAACTGATGTCGATTTTTCAAGCACTCTGGGTCCTTATTGCTCAATTTCTTGGCAATGCCGTCAGGTACTTGTGCTCCCTCTGTATTTTTCTTCGTCAGCATTCGAGGTTGTTGACAATGTCAATGGTGAGGGTGATCTTTAAGTTCAACCAGAGAGCGGAGTGGATCTCTTTGTCTCCCCGTAGCGGTATTAAAATTAGCACTACCATTTATGACTTCCTTAAGAACTGGAAGAACCGGTTTTTTTTGTTAACGTAAGAGAGTCTTGGCCCTTGCATAATGAGTGGGGTCAAGTGCCTGAGATATACACGGGGGCACCTTCGAAGGTGGAGACGGCCTCCCTGGGGTGGTTGGTTAAGCTGATAGAGAAGAATCTGAAGGACTTCCGGAGAGAGCATTTGGTCTCTCGTGCGGAGGTGAAGAAGCCTAATTGGGGACCTCCGTCTCCGGTCCAAAAATTGAGGATCCCGCCGCCGGAGGTCTTGGAGAAGAAGAAGAGGAAGAAGGGCAACATTACTGGTCACCGCCTCACTGATTTAAGCCCTCCCAGCCCAAGGCAAAAGAGGGCAGTCGCAGTGGCGCCTTCTTCGTCGTCCTCTAGGCCTGACTAACTTTCTGCGGGATGTTTTGGGGGCGTTGGCACCACATCTAGGGTTGAAGTTGAGGAGGCTATTGAGTCTTAGAAGACCAAGCTGAGCGGTGGCATTGTCCTAGCGTAGCCTGCACCACCAGAGTCGACTTGGGAGCCACCCATTGAGGCGCTTGAACCACAGGAGCCGTTAGTTGGATCTCCTATTGTGGTGATTCTGGAGGAGCAGCAGGAGCAGATTTTGGATTCTCCCGCCATTTTCGGAGAGCCAGCCACGAGGGAGGGCACTCGAGAGGATCCCATGGCGGAGTTCATGGCTGAGGTTGCTACCAGCCCTGTCGATGTGGGCCCCCTTCCTGGCTCATCACCGTTTGCGTCAAAATTGGGTGCGAGGCCAGAAAGACTGGCGCGGAGAATCTGGGAGGTATAAGCTTTGTTGCCTGCCTTTCTTTCGATTTGCCCTTTCTAATCCCCTTTTCCTTTTTTATGCAGGCGGATAGAGTTGCGAGCGCAATGGCTAAAGTGCTTAGGCTGAGAGACTTGGCGATCTCTGATAGGGATAAGGAGATCGCCTGGCTCAAAGATAAGCTGGCAGCTTCAGGGGCTGAGCACCGTGAGGAAACAGCTGCCTTGGAGGCTGTTTTGGTAGGCATGGAGGCGAAAAATCTGAGTTTGAAAGGTGAGGTTGCCTGTTTGAAGGAGGAGAATGAACGAGCCAAAGGGCGCATCGTTTAACTTGCTGGGCAAATGGCGACCTTAGAGAATGATTTGAGTCTCTGTATCCGCCCCCACGAGGTTGAGGGTATGATGCGGGCACGGTTGTGGGAAGGGGTCAACATTAGCCGGTGTATTGTGTGGCTGATTGATCCAGAATTTCCCATTGATCTTATTAATTTATCAAATCGGTCAGCTCAGCGTCGAGACAGCCTTGTGGCGGAGCCTGGAGACAGCCAAAAGCCCCCGCCGCCCCCGTGGCTTTTGTGATTGTATATGTATTATTTAATTTTTTCTTTTTTTTCGAATTCAGTGATGTATCTCTTGATTCAGCAATAATACAAGTAGCCCTGCGTTTGTCACATTCTCTTGCCTTTTTATTTTGCTTCTTTGACTTTCTTGGCGGTCAACTAAGCAGAGTGACTTGCGAGTTGGCCGCCCGCTTTGTTTTTGGAGTGTTGAAAGTGTCTTCTAGGCCGTTGTGTATGTTAAGCCAGCTTAGAATTTGCCGATGAGTAAAGCTTGGCGGTGCTGTCCAGGTGTAGACTCGGGTGGCCTGCTTTGGTGGAGCGTTTTGCTTCAGTTGACCATCGTTGGCTGATCACGCTATTTCCTTATGAAGGAGGTCGTTGCGTGTGCTGTGCTAGCCCCCTAAGATTTTTTTTGACTGCTAATGAGCCATTTGGATGACCAAGGTTTAGATACGACCACTTATGGGCCACCTGGATGACCAGGATTTAAATACGACCGCTCATGGACTGCTTGGATGACCATGGTTTAAATACGACTGCTCATGAGCTGCTTGGATGACCAGGGTTTAGTAACGAGAGGGTGAAGACCCTCCTAACTTAGAGGCAGCCTAGGTCGATTTGAACCTGCAATGAGAACCACATATATATATGCACATGCAGCATGCTAAGAAAACACTTATTTTACTTAATTGAATCGTGCACACAAATGCAAGACACATACTTGGATCTCTACTGGTAGTAGCGTTTGAGGTGGATCGCGTTCCATGTCCGTGGGACCAACTTTTTGTCTTGGTTCCTGAGCTTGTATACCCTATTTCACAGGACGACAGAGACGAGAAAAGGCCCTTCCAAATTGGGGGAGAGCTTGTTTCTGCCGGCCACCTTTCCTGTGGCCTCGATGCTTTGTAAGACCAAGTCTCCAACGTCGAACTGCTTCGCTTTGACCTTCTTGTTGTAATAGCGGGCGACTCGATGATGGTAGGCTGCGGTCCATATTCTAGCGACATCGCGGGCTTCTTTAGCAAGTCTAGGTGTTCTCGAATCTTTTGGGAGTTAACTTGCAGTTCGAAGGATTCCACCCTAAGACTTGGAAGCCCGATTTTGACCGGGAGCACCACTTTAGTCCTGTAGCAGAGACTAAAGGGCATCTCGCGTGTTGGTTCCTTCAGAGTTATTCGGTAAGACCAAATGATTGAGGCGAGCTTGTCTACCTAAGAGCCTCCTGCGTCCTCCAACTTGGTCTTGAGCCTGTGGAGTAGCGTTCGGTTTGTAACCTCCATCTGTCCATTCGCTTGGGGGTATGCCACCAAAATGTGGACCAGCCTAATCCCAAGGCTGGTGCAATACCTAGTGAAGCATTTTTTTGAGAATTGAGTTCCGTTATCAGTCAAAATGACATCGTGAATGCCAAATCTACTGATGATGTTCTGGCGGACGAACTCAAATGCATTGTGTTCAGTGATTTTGGCCAGTGTGATGGCTTTGACCCACTTTGTGAAGTAGTCGATGCCCGCTATAATGAACTTTCTTTGCCCTATTGCAATGAAAAATGGGTCAAGAATGTCAAGCCCCCATTGTGCGAAGGGCCACGGTGCCTGAAGGAATTTCAGCTCGGCAGATGGTTGGTGGCGAAGGTTGCCATGAAGTTGGCAACTTTCGCACCTTTTTTATGAACTTGAGCGCATCCTTTTTCATCGAGGGACAGTAATAGCCCTGCCGCATAATTTTAAATGCTAAGTTCTTGCCGCCCACGTGCGATCCGTAAATCCCAAGGTGCACTTCACTCAAGACGTAGTCTGCCTCTTCCGGGGCAAGGCAACGGCAGTACGGAGTCGAGTAGCCACGGCAATGCAGCCGCCCGTCGACTATAGTGTACCCACCAGTCGTTCTCTTTATCCGCCTGGCTTCTTCTGCGTCTTCCGCTAATGTTTCATCTGCTAGATATCTTTGGTAGGGTGTCGTCCAATTTTCAGTTTCGGAGACTTGCATTGCCTCCTGTCCCTCTATACTGGGTGCATTTAGGACCTCCCTCATGTTCCTCGAGTACCGTTCTGGATTTTCTGCTGCCGCTGCTTTTGCCAACTGATCGGCCTTCCAGTTTTCAGTTTTGGAAACATGGACTAAGGTTAGATTGTCGAAGTTGCGGACGGCCTCCTTTGCTCTGGCCAAGTATTTGGCCATATGCGGGTTGTTTGCCTCAAAGTTCCCATTAACTTGATTGACGACCAGCTCGGAGTCGCTGAAAATAGCCCGTCTCTTGCTTGAGCACTCCTTTGCTAATCTTAACTCAGGTAGCAGGGCTTCGTATTCAGCAATATTATTGGTAGTTGGGAAGTCGAGTTTAAGGGAGTATTTCACGTTAAACCCACCGGGGGTCGTGAGGACCACTCCTGCTCCACTGCCAGTGTTAGCGGAGGATCCGTCCATATGGAGCATCCATTCTGGAGCTTTCATGTGCTGTCCCGCATTCCATGAGGGCTGTTCTTTGAGAATCAGGATCGTGGTCTTAACAATGAAGTCAGCCAGAGCCTGCACCTTTATGACTGGCTTGGGCTTGAACTCAATGTAAAACTTGCCCAACTCGATAGCCCACTTTACCAACCATCCAGAAACATTGGGTTTCTGGAGTATGCTCTTTAGAGGCTGGTAAGTGAGAACTACGATGCGGTGCACCTGAAAGTAGGGCCTTAGTTTTCGCGCGGAGAATATCAGAGCTAAGGTCAACTTTTCTGTGTGCGGGTAGCACGTCTCAAGGTCGGTCAATATTTTGCTCACATAGTAGACCGACCGTTGGGTATCGGAATCCTTGCTTACGAGGACGGAGTTGAGGGATACCTCCGATACTGTCAAGTAGAGGTACAACTCTTCGCCAACCTTAGACGATATTAGTAACGGCAGGCTAGCTAGGTACTACTTCAACTCATCAAAGGCCGCCTGGAAATCTGCCGTCCATTGAAAATCATTTGATTTCATTCCTCTCAGCGCCTTAAAGAATGATTGATACTTGTCACCAGACTTCGCTAAGAAGCGGGACAAGGCCGCCAATCGTCCAGGTAGTCGTTGGACATCCTTGACGCTTCGTGGGGGAGCCATGTCTGCGAGGGCCTTGATCTTTTCTGGGTTTGCTTCGATCCATCGTTGGGAGACGATGAAACCCAGGAATTTTCTGGAGGCCACCCCGAAGACATACTTAGCCAGATTCAACTTTATTTGATGCTCGCGGAGTACCTCAAAGGACTCCACCAGATCGTTGACATGGTCACCCATAACTCTGCTCTTGACGAGCATGTCGTCAATATAGACTTCCATATTGTGGCCGATCTGTTTTTTGAACATTTTGTTCATCAGTCGCTGGTAGGTGGCTCCCGCATTCTTTAATCCAAAGGGCATCACTTTATAGAATAGGTCCCCTAGTCTGTCATGATGAGGTATGCTCTTCGTCCTCCGAACTCATTCGGATCTGGTTGTAGCCTGAGTAGGCATCCATGAAACTCAAGAGCTTATGTCCGAATGTTGAGTCCACCAGCAGGTCGATTCTGGGTAAAGAAAAGCTGTCTTTTGGGCAAACTTTGTTAACGTCGGTGAAATCAACGTACATTGTCCACTTTCCGTTGCTTTTCTTTACCAAGACAACGTTGTAGAGCCAATCAGGGTATTGAACCTCCCTGATGAATCTGGCCTCCAACAGTTTCATTACTTCATCCCGGATGGCGATTGGCTTTTTCACTGAGTGGTTTCTCCGCTTCTGCCTGATAGATTTTCATCCAGATTGAGGCCTAACTTGTGCAATATTACCCGGTCTGGAATCCCAAGCATATCAGCGGGAGTCCATGCGAAGATATCAGATTCCGTCGCAGGAACGTGATTAGTTCTTCGCGTAGCGCGCCGGTGAGTGAGCCGCCGATTCGCACGCACCTTTCTGGATTATCCGAATTCAGTGAGACTAAGTCGGTTGCCTCACCGGATAGTGCTTGCTACAAGGTTGCCTCGTCTTGATGGTTAAGTTCTCCCACTATTTTGGTGCTGTCGTTAGAAGCGATTTGGGACATATAGCAAGTTTGTCTAGTGACTTGGTCACCCGGCACTTCGCCCACACCGTATGGTGTTGGA
Organism: Nepenthes mirabilis; assembly: GCA_025585075.1. NCBI lineage: Eukaryota > Viridiplantae > Streptophyta > Magnoliopsida > Caryophyllales > Nepenthaceae > Nepenthes > Nepenthes mirabilis. Next base: position 2,719 of record JAODPA010068618.1, on the reverse strand, counting down.
AATTTCATTTTAAAGTGTGGTATTGAAGTGACGGCCCTGAACGCTGTTAGGCATGGCCGGCCTAGTATTGCGTTGTACACAGAGGGCAAGTCAACTACCAAGAAGGTGAGTGTATGACTTGTCATTCTCGGGTACGTTCTTAGGGTGACTTTTAGTCTGATCGTTCCTTGAACGGGCACCAGTTCGTTATCGAGGCCATACAATGAGCCTTCTGTAGATTTTAGTTGACTCTTTTTCAAACCGAGTTTAAAAAACGCATCGAGGTAAAACAAATCACGTGAACTTTCATTATCAATAAATACACGTTTCATCGGATAGTCAACGCTACCATCGAAAACGAGTGCTGATACAACGATGGGGTCTACATGGGGAGAAACTACATGTGCCAAGTCATCGTCACTAAAACTAATGATGTTTTCAGTAATGCGCTGCTTCTTCCTCCCTGCATGCTGGTCCTTGTTGTCCGCCAGAGTCTTGGTTAGTCTGATGGTGATCATGTTGACCACTCCTACCACGACCCGGTTCTGTGGTGGAGAGGTCCCTGAACCTTTTCTGTCCGCGTTGCCAGAGCTTTGACCAGGGTGTTTGACGAACCTGGTGAGGTGCCCCCTTCTGATTAGCTCCTCAATCTTCCTCTAAAGAGTCTTGCAGTTCTCTGTGGAGTGCCCCGGAGATCGATAAAAATCGCAGTACTTGACTGAATTTTCTCCCTCCGCCTTCTTAAGTGGTTTTGGCTACTTAATAAACTTTTTCCCATGGATCTGTATGAGGACGTTTGAGCACGCATTAGTTAAGGGCGTTAGACTGATGGGTCCGTAGTCCTTGCACTCTAGTGGCCCAGTCCTGTGCCGTTTTTGGTGGGAGTAATTACTACCGTTGTGCTTCCTCTTTCCTTCAGGTGAGAAAGAGCGAGGCTGTTTAGGCCGGTCAGGATGTTTCCCCTCATTAGCCTCCTCTGCTGCCGCATGGGTCTTGGTGATAGCCTCCGCTTCCCGAAAGGTCTACGGATTCTTATGCGCCAGGTGCCAAAGAACTCTCCATGCACCAGTGTCGAAATAAAACTGCCTAATTTCATTTCCTCCGTGAGTCGGGGGATCCGTCTGGCTTCTGCCATGAAGCGATCTAGAAACCTCAGTGGGTTCTCTTCATAGTTCTGCTTGATATGCGACAGATGCCACGACTGTTTTTTCTCCCTGCAGCTGGAGGCATACTGAGATAAGAAAATATCCACAAGCTCCTAAAAGCTTTGGATCGAGTCTGGGGGGAGATCGATAAAAATCGCAGTACTTGACTGAATTTTCTCCCTCCGCCATTTTAAGTGGTTTTGGCTACTTAATGAACTTTTCCCATGGATCTGTATGAGGACGTTTGAGCACGCATCAGTTAAGGGCGTTAGACTGATGGGTCCGTAGTCCTTGCACTCTAGTGGCCCAGTCCTATGCCGTTTTTGGTGGGAGTAATTACTACCGTTATGCTTCCTCTTTCCTTCAGGTGAGAAAGAGCGAGGCTGTTTAGGCCGGTCAGGATGTTTCCCCTCATTAGCCTCCTCTGCTGCCGCATGGGTCTTGGTGATAGCCTCCGCTTCCCGAAAGGTCTATGGATTCTTATGCGCCAGGTGCCAAAGAACTCTCCATGCACCAGTGTCGAAATAAAACTGCCTAATTTCATTTCCTCCATGAGTCGGGGGATCCGTCTGGCTTCTGCCACGAAGCGATCTAGAAACCTCAGTGGGTTCTCTTCATAGTTCTGCTTGATATGCGACAGATGCCACGACTGTTTTTTCTCCCTGCAGCTGGAGGCATACTGAGATAAGAAAATATCCACAAGCTCCTAAAAGCTTTGGATCGAGTCTGGGGGGAGATGATAGAACCAAATGCGTGCGTCCCCTTTTAGAGTGACGGGGAAGAAGCGACACATAGCTGCGTCGTCCAGCCCTTATAGACCCAGATGGGTGCGAAAGTGGGCGAGATTGTCGATAGGATCCGCACTCCCATCGTAAGAGTCAAGGGCTGGTGTCTTGAACTTTACCGACATAGGATGGTTCAAGATCTCCGCCATGAAGGGGGATTTATCGATGTTGGCGGTGCGTTCATCGTCTTTGAAGACGTGATTCCATATCTTCTCCAGCCTTAGATCTGCTGGAACAACGTTAGCAGATCTTTTGGAGTTGAGATATCCGTTCTTTCTCGGGCTGGTCCAGAAACAAGACGGCTGCTGCCTCTGGCTGATCTCGCCGCACGAGAGGCTCCCTCCTGAGCCTGGGGCCTAGACTCCACTTGGGAGTATCTAGGGTTCCTTCGTTCCGGACTTTCATCCGGAGTTGCGCTGGTTTCTCACTCCTCACGCCTTAAATGTCTTTGGGCGTGTGAGGATATCGGCATGGGAGAGCTGGTCAGTCTTCCGGTCCGTTGGGCCAGAACTTTTTTCCTTTGGCCTCCTCGTCTGGACGTCGGTGCTGGGGCCACCGCTGGTGCAGCCCCCAGCTGTGCTTGCTCTTGGTGGGCATAGAGTATCTGAAGCATTCTGTCAGTATTGTGCATGTTGTGACGGAACAGATTATTCTCCATTGAATAACCTCCGTCAATGACTACACGAACCCTAAAGCCTATAATTAAACCATGGACTTCTACAGAAAATCCGGCAGAGTTTCCTCTGCAATTGGACGAAAACCAAAAATACAACCTGTTAAATATCATTCTATACAAGCACACAACTAATC
>JAODPA010068617.1:0-10145 GCA_025585075.1 Nepenthes mirabilis | reverse complement strand
GATTACGACCTCTTGGGCCGCTCGGACGGAACCGAGTTTCATTATTCGACCTCTTGGGCCACTCGGACGGAACCGAGTTTCTGATTACGACCTCTTGGGCCGCTCGGACGAAACCGAGTTTTTGGTGCCTGACCTCGAGGGTCCACCTCTGGGGCTGCTCGGTTGGCGCCGAGTCTTTGAATTTGCCGTTGATGAGGGAGTCTTAGAGCAGTTCTCGATAGATGCAGCGAATGGACGTTTTTATTGATGGGTACGTGTTACATCGTGTGGCCTCTTGGGCTCTTTTGAATCCCTTACATTATATTAGTCCATAAGCTCCGGTCTTCGTGGTTCTCTTGCTGCTCCCTTGAGTCTTTTGTCAATTATGTTCAGCACTTAGCCTCGCTAACATTGGTGTTGCTAATAACGTGCCAGGCGTGTTCCAAGCCCATAATGGATCTACCTTTGGAGTGGCGTGACCGGTTGTGTCCTGCTGCTCCGGGGCCATGCCCAGGTCGTGACAGGAATCGGTCAAGATAGCCTTCCGCCATTAGTCGCTGGATCTCTGCCTGAAGCTTCCTGCAGTCCTCAGTGTCATGGCCGTGACAGCAATGGTAATGACAGTACTCCCACTGGTCTCCCCCTTCTGGGTTCTTCGGGGCCTTGGGCCATCTCAGAAATTTTTCGCCCCTGATCTGCCTCAGGATGTTGGTGAAGGAGTCAGTGAAGGCCAATGGGCCCGAGTGTTTTTCCTCCCCAATGACCATCCGCTCGGGCTTATTGTGCTCGGACGGTCGTTGGGTCTTCTGGTGGGCGCCCGCCTTTCTCCTTCCTTCCCCTGTCCTCGGGGGCAAGGGGTCTTCTGGTTTTGCCGGCTGAGTTGCTTCGCCGGCCTTAGGCCCGAAGACAGTCTTCCAGAGCCTCTTGAGCCCCCTCCTTGACGGTGCCTGGCTCATAGATTTTTTCTTGTTGAGGTAATCCCTCAACTCACCAGGAACTCGGGCGGTCTGTTGCTCCTGAGGCACTGGTGGAAACGAGCTTTCAGGGTGTCTTCCCCTGGACTGCTTGTTCATCCTCTTGCGGAGGGTATGGACGGTCTTTGAAAGGTTCTCCACTTTTTGTTCTAGCTTTCGCATGCCTGGACCGCCACTCCTCCTGTCTCCTGACAGGAGACACCTGTCATAGTGCTCTTCCTCTCGGGCGGACGTACTGTCCTGCCTACTCATCATCTTTGGAGTGGTGCTGGTCGTGTAAAGATTGTTGAAGCGTGGTCTGGTGTTGTCTGGGAGGGTGAGAAGCTGACTTTTAGTCCTCTTCCCACAGACGGCGCCAATGTTGCGTACCGGTTTTCGGGGTCCGGAGCAACATAAGAGTTTGAAGTTTGGAGTTAGAGGGATAGAGATTGAGACCAGATTTTTACGTGGGAAACCTCCCCTTAAAATGAGGAGGAAAAACCACGAGGCTTGGAGCCTGAAATGGATTTTCACTAGTTGATCACTTGTGGTGTACAAAATACAGAGTGGGGAGAAAAACCCTCTTTTTTCCTTCTTTTATCTTTTTTACTGGCCCAGGAGGGAGGTCCAGAGAATCCTAGATGCTCCAAGAGATCTCCAGAGAAAGGTCCCCTTTTTGTGTGCTTTTGATAGGTATTTATAGAGAAATGGGGTTGTTGAAGACGTCCATGTGGCGGCTGGAATGCCCAAGCGGCTACTGAGGCCTACTGGGAGGGCGGCCACCCACTCTGCTGACAGAGCCATGTTGTGTCAGGCATGCTGGCGTGTGTAGGAAGCTAGACGCCAACGCTGCTAATGGCCATACTGTGGCAGGGATGTCAGTCTTGAAGTGACATGGCATGTTCTGGGGTTTGTTACTAACTATGGTGGTGGCGTGACGTATGGATTGCGTGTCCTTTGATAGCTGTGAAGCTGAGCTGGCATTCTCGGACATCAGGGAGAGTCCTCGTCCCTTACTGACGTTATCAGCCTTTGGGTGAATCCGCGTATTATTTGCCATATTGTGCTTGTTCTCGGACGGGATGAGAGAGTTATCGGTCATTTGACTGTATTGCTGACTTGCTAAAGGCTTTTGGGCCCATTGTGGTATGTCCTCGTACTTTTTACTCCTTACGTGGTCTTGGGCAAACCAACATCTTGGGCTTCTTGGGTCAAGTACTCGTCCCCTCGCCCATTCTTTTAGGGGCCCCGGGTATTGGATCCCAACACTTTTAATATTTGTAATTGGATAATCCCTACTTATCATTTTAATAGAGTGGCATTTAGAGCAATTTAACCCCATATTAATGAAATAAGAATATTATTTGATTAATTATTTATAAATTAGGAGTCTAAATAGGCTAATTAACCAAGTAAAGAAAAATATTATTTTTTTTTTCCTGAGAAAATGACTTGAACCAAACAAATTCATTCTTACACCAATTAAAGGTGAGAGTGACTTAATTAGGTGTTTGAATCAAACTTCTTAATCACTTCGCCTCCCCACGGCAACCCCCCAAAAAAGGACTTGTGCCAAAAATCACGCCTCATTTACCACCAAGGAAAGAAAACAACTGAATAAGAAAATAAGAGTTAGATTCGGGTTTTTTTTTCTTTTTTTTCTTTTTTCAAATTGATTAATAATTTTATAATCTTTTTACTGTTTTAAGCATAGTAAATTTGAACATTTGGGTCATTTTTTTGATTAAAATGATAAGATAATAGGCTATTTTTAGAAAAGAAATTAATTATGGTGTCAATAAATAAATTTAATATAATCAGAGGAAAATTTCGATGGGGGTAATGAAAGATTTCATTTTCTTTATTAAATATTCATAGATGATTACACACACGTACTTGTTGTTGTAGTGCACGATCCATCGGTAAATCAGCCTGCTTAAAATACAGGGCCACTCATTTTTGCCTACTAAGAAAATATTTTGGTGATATTTTTCTGTTAATTGATAATATTTTAGGTGACAAATATTATAATTGATAGTTATCTTTTAAATGATAAATTTATTTTAATTAATTTGGTTAGAAAGATGTCAAATTATGAGTGTGTTAGATTTTAATTTTGATAAATGCTAGATAAATTAAATCTTCTATTCAATTCCATTAAAGTTGAAAGCAAAATTCAGATTTGAGAATAAAGAAAATACAAATTTAATGAAACTTGAAATTCCATATCTTTTCTTGTTTTGTTTTTGAATTCTCTCCCTCTCTAAATTTTTATTCTTCTTACTCAATTCCTCATTATTTAGTATCATAGCATGTGTTTAAAATTTTCATGGCAAATCAAGAAGACAGAAAAAAGGTGTATTAACTGATCAGTATGGAATGAAAGAGATAATAAACTTCAAACACTTCGAAGGTAATTCAAAGAACTAACTTTGCGTCTTGAAACCAAAGAGCCACTATATCATTTATTTTTTGATGATGAAACCATGACTAATCCTCTCAGCTATCAAGGAAGACATTGACTAAAGATATTTTGTCATGATTTTGATACTGTAATAATTGACCTATTGAAATTTCAAAGACACCTTCAACCCAAAATTTTTTTTGAATATTTTGGTGCCATTAATAAGTTCTTTGATTATAAGAAAATGCTAAAAAATCAATGTGTAAAACTTCTTGTTACAAGACTTCATACCTATGTTTCGGCATGGTGGGATAAAACTCAACAAATGAGGTTTCATAAATGAAAGCGAAAAACTTCTTCTTGGGAGAAGATGAAATTTAGATTTAGCAAAAAATTTCTTCTGATAGATTTCTCTCAAATGTTTCTCTCTCAATTCAATAGCTTCTGTCAAAATGTTAAATATGTGATGGAGTGTATCAAAAAAATTTATAAACTCATGGCCCATAATAATCTTCATGAAAATAAAGAGCATATTGTTGCAAATTCATTGGAAGATTACAAAAATCCATTTGTGATAAAGTAGAAATACATTGATTATGATGGTTTGACAATGCATACCAACTAGAATTGAAAGGCTAGGCTCTCTAGTGGAAGCAAAATATTTGAGAATTGAAGCTCTTATCTTCCAAAGGAAAAATCTTCATGTGAAAATAGTGTTTTTAATTCTCATAGTGCGCCTTAAGAAGGTACAAATTCAATACTTAGTGCTTGTGATGGGAATAATTTTATTCATATTACTAATTTCAATACTTATTTTAAGTGTAACTAAGTTGGCCATTAGTTCCATAGTTGTCCTCAAAGGTAAATAAATGTTTATGTCTACCTTTTTAATAAAGAGATGTGTGAAGATTATGATAACTTGAGGCAACCTTTATGTGTAGGAAAAGACAAGATTAAACAAGTAAAAACTGAATGAAATGAATGAAAAAGCCTTATGATCTAAGGGCTCTCTCCACTCCAAAGGCTTAACTAGAGGAAGATTGACTCCATTTCAATATCTTCAAAACTCGGTGTAAGATACTTGAAAAAATATGTACCATTGTGATTGATGAAGGGTGTTGTGAAAAAATTACTTCACAAGACACGGACAAATTCAAACTTTAGACCGAATCACATTTAAAGCCTAATTGGATTGTATGGTTTAAGAAAAAAAAAATAAGGTAAAAGTTACTAAACATTACCTAATTTTATTTTCTATTGAAAAAAAATATCAAGACAAATTATAGTGTGACATGGTTCCTATAAATATATATCATGTACTCCAAGGGTGACCATAGTAATAAAATAGAAGAGCCATACAAAACGATTATATAAATTCCTATACCTTTCGGATGGAACAAGTTAAGGGTATATTTTTATCATACTGAGAAGAAAAATCTCAAATTTGTAGGTGAAAAGGATAGTAATTTTTTTCATGTCAAAGTTTGCAAAAGAAACTAAAGAAAATGAGATTGTTTACCTATTAGAGGCCAAAGAACAAGTGAACATCATCAAAGCTCTCCATGAACTAGACTCACTTTTAAAAGAATTCAGTTATGTTGTGCCCAAAAAGCTTCCAAACAAACTTTCCTCATAAAGAGATATTCAACATTAAATTGACCTCATTCCTAAATCAATTATTTCAAATAGGGCTCACTATTGAATGAGCCCAAGAGAGTATAAAGAGTTGAATCAACAAGCGCATGACTTATTGAAAAAGGGTTATATACTTAGGAAAGCATGAGTTTATATGTCGTTCCAACTTTACTAACTTCAAAGAAAGATAAATCATGAAAAATGTGTATTGTTAGTTGTGCTATTGATCAAATTGTAATAAAATATGTTCAATATGCTTGTGTGTGTAAAAGTATTATTTAAAATTGATCTTAGAAGTGGTTATTACAAAATTTAAGTCAAAGCGGAATATGAATGAAAAATCGCTTTCACAACAAGAGAATGCTTGTATGAGTGGCTCGTTATACTGTTTGGTTTCACTAATGTGCCAAGCACTTTCATGAGTATAATAAATCAAAATCCTCCGTCATTTTATTAGTAAATTTAATAATATATATTTTGATAATTATAGTCATGATAGAGATAAGTATATTGAACAATTGAGGCATATTTTTACCAATTTAAAATGTAAAAAGTTATATGTAAATCTCAAGAATTACTCATTTATGGCCAATAGCCTAGCTTTCATAGGTTTTGTTTTAACTTATATAGGAATTCATGTGGATCAAGATAGTCAAAGCTGTCCAAAAATGGCCTTCACCAAGGTGCTTACATGAGCCAAAAAGTTTCCATGGATTGGTTTCATTCTACCACTAATTTATTAAAAATTTTAACACCATTGTATCCCCTATGAAAGAATGCATGAAGAAGGGAAATTTCAAATAGATTAAGAAGGCCAAGGAGAGTTTCCTATTTACCAAAGAGAAATTATTCAATACTTCCATCCTTAATGAGTATTGAAAAGATTGTTATTGTTAATTTTGATGCCTCGTATATGGAATGGTGGAATTCTTAACCAAGAAAAACATTCTATTGCTTTATTTAGCAAAAAATTTCATGAAATCAGGAAGAAATATTTCACTTATAACGTAGAACTCTACGCAATCTTTTAAACTTTTTGAACTTTTCATATTTAATTCAAAAAGAGTTTATCTTGAACTATGAAACATTTAAGTACATCAACCAATACAGTAACTTAATTGACGAAGTGTCAAAATGGGTTTCTTTCTTATAAGCATACACTTTTGTCCTAATACACAAGAGTGAGAGTTCTAATAAAGTGACTTATACCCTTAGTAGACACGTGACTCTTCTTAGTTCCATGCATGTTCAACTTGCAGTCAAGGACATGCATGATGGTGATAAAAATTTCGGTGAAATTTAAAAATTTTGCCAAGAGAGGCCTCACAATGATTATTCTTTATAAAAAGATTTTTTTTCTTCAAAAGAAATTACTTACATATTCTCAAGTGTTCTTTTAAGAAATATCTTATTAAAGAATTACATATATGAGGTTCGAAAAGACATTATGGAAGAGATAATATGGTTTTAATGATTAGGAAAAACTACTTTTAGCCAACTATTTTTTGAGATGTGATTCATTTTATAAAATGGTGTCAGATAAGCCAATATGTAAGAGTCAAATACAAAACACTGGTGTTTACATATGTCTATCTATCTTGGTTGGAGGCCCCATGGGAGGATGTCAGTATAGATCTCATGGTTAGATTATCTATAACTTTAAAAAAATAACGATTTTATCGTTATTATTGTCAATTGATTTCTTAAGATGGTTTGTTTTATTCATTATAAGAAGAATATGGATGCTTCATATATTGCTTATCTCTATGTTAATGAAATTGTAATATTTATGGTGTCCTCAAGACCATTATCACGGGTAGGCATACCAAACTTCTTAACAACTTTTGGAGATGTTTATGGAACAAGATTGACTCAAGTTTGTGCTATAGTAGTACTTATTATTTTCAAACAGATGGATAAATCAAAGTGGTAAATTGGGCTTTAAAAAATTTATTTTGAGCATTATCTTCTAAAAAAACCCAAACAATGGGATTTAACTCTTCTACAAGCAAAGTTTTCTTTTTTTTTATATATTTTTTTTTTTGATAATTACATGGTTTATAGCTCCACCAGGATGAGTCAATCTCAAATGTTATGTGATAAGTTACCACTACATTATCTAGATATTACTCCCATTCCAAATCCTTCTTTATCTAAAAGAATTGAAGACTTTGTATCATCTATGACCAAAATTCATTAAGAGGTACAAAAGAAGCTCAAAGAGTGTAACATATGAAATGAAAGGGGGGCCTATATTCATTGACAAGTTCTAATTCTTAAAAAATGAGATCTTGCGTGGGTCGTTTTAAAAAAGAGTGAAAAAGGATGTTTCGTCTCAAGTTTAGTGGAAGCAATAACTAAATAAATATTTAATATACGTAAAAAATATTTATATTTAGATATGAGTAATAATAATATGCATACGGGTATAGAACAATAAATGTAATAGTAAAAGGAGATATTTTTTGGTGACGAAGGAAGAATTCGATACCCACGGTAATCGAGAAAAATCCTACGGGTTTCAACGGTCAGAGAAGATGTCCACTATGAAAATTAACTGATAGATCGGGTGGTACAGACGCGTTAACCTAGCTAATTTACTCCAATCTTGTGACCTCTACCAAGAAACTTCCTAGATTTATCTGCGATAATGGTACCGAATATCTTCCAATCTTCACATCAATCTGCTCTCTTGGACCGCTTGAAATAGTGAGCACAATCGAATCCCCTTATTTAACTTACCCACGTCACCAATGAAGGTATAAGGGTAGGACTATTAAATCAATAAAGAGAAGTGGTGAGAAAACCTATTAGAATATGAAGCACAATGATATAGTTTCGATTTTCTCAATAGGAGTAAGAATAATAAAGTAAAAGAAGGCATTCTCTCAAGATGGGCACTCCAAAATGCTGCAATTTGAATTAGGGTAGCTGAAATAAGGATGATATTTATAGAGAGCTTGAAAATCCTATTTAAAAAACTTGCCTATTGCCGCGGCGCTTGAGCGCGGTGAGCGCACCGGGGGTTTCAAGCGAAAACCCTACTGGTGCTCGAATGAGAAGGAAGCGAGAAGTGAGTGGGGTGTTTCTGAAATTTGTGCTCAAGCGCAGATCGAGCAGACAATAGGCGCAAGAGTTCTAGATTCCAAGCTCGAGCGGCAGGCGAGCTCATGACAGGCACATGGGTTCTGGATACGGGGCTCAAGCGGACGGCGAGCGCCCGGTAAGCACGATACTCCTGAAAGTTGGGAACGGACAGCTACGAAAATACGTTGAGGCAGTACTTCAATGAACAAAACCCGATATCAACACATAACTAAATATGATTACGAAATATACCAATCATAAAAATGATCCTAACAATCTCCACCTTTGACAATTCCATGACAAAATATATAAAGTGAAAAAAATATAAGTGAAGTACAGGTTCAGATACCATCAAGATAGAACTCGTGTATATAAAAATCTATACCTATTGAGAAATAAATAATACAAGTGAAGTACGAGTTCAGATACCACCGAAATAGAACCTGTATACATAAAAATCTATACTTAGTGAGAAATAAATAATATAATAAAATATAAAAATCTACACGATAATTGCTAATTGATACTATGACTACCATGCTGATACTATAGCTGTGTTGTCTAGTCAAATATGGTTAGTACAAATAGGCATAATATAGGATGATATAATATGATCATAATAATAGAAAGAGAAGATAACCATGCACAGTAGCTGATATTAAGGACATGCCAGAAAAGAATAGGAACAGAAATCAAAGCATCACAATAAATGGATGATAGAAAAATCTTTAATGTCCATAAGATAAGAAATATCACAACCCCCTGACAAATCCAAGAAAAACTCCCCCTAATAAAAATAATAATAAATTTTCCTAATAATAACAGAAATAGTAACATCTCCTGCTATCAAAATAACCCCCCTATCAGGATCAATCTCCCCTAAAACAGGAATCTACTCCCCCTTTTTGTCACGAATTACCAAAGGATAATGGAGCTCACTCTTCTTGATCAATATTTTCTTACAACGATTGATAATTTTGATTGAATGTGTCACTTGATCATTTAGAATGCTAATATAAATGACGAGATTTCCTTAAGATTTTGCCAAAAATCATTTCGAAAAGATATTACAGGACAATATGGGCGAATGTGACAAGTGATATCGCATCCATGACATGTTGGGATGAACGTAGTATTGATGTCAGAATCATACTTTTGCTTGCCCACAGTTTATGACTTAACCCAATGAAATGAGAAAACTTTTGACGATTGATCAATATAGGCACACGATGTGCTGCTTTGTCGTGGATCGAACAAATACAGTTTTAGATTAAGCATTAGCATTTAATAAATTTTTTGAATAATTCAATCCAATTTTATTTTCACTAATTTTTTTCAACCCGAGCATATGGTTCAATTTTTTTAACCCATTTGAAAATTGTTTCAAATCATTGCAAGCAGCCTCAAGATCAAATTCAAGAGTCATGATTTTTTAGTAAAAGAGCTTTTTATATTCTCAACTTCTTGAATTTTTGTATCTAACTCGGATTTAAAAGCTATTTTTTATTTTTATTAATTTATACTTTAATGACATATTCATTTTTTTCATCTCTAGTCATTCTTTAAATAATTTATCATAAGTATCCTGAAGGTTATACAGTTCAACTTCTGACTCATTCTTAGAGTTATCGAATAGATTAAGATTTTTCTTCTAAACGTTCATCATTTCCACACATCGATGTAATAAAAGCCATATACTAGACATGGCTATTTTCAGTACACCTTTCATTATCTATGTCTTGTTCATCACCTAATGTTGTATTAGCTTTTAAAGTTTAACCTTATTGACGTTTAAAATTTGGGTATTTAACATGATAATGGTCAAAACCTTTACACTCGTGACATTAAACTTATTGATATTTTTCAATCCTTAATTTTGTGTTGATCTTTTTTTTCAGATTTAATGATCTTTTTAAATCAACATTTGGTTTGTCTGATGTAGATTTATTTTTCTTCAAGAATTTTTTAAAATTCTTAACAAATAAGAAAAAATCATCATCGCTACACGATTCTTCATCGGAGTCCCGATTTCTCTCTTCTTTACTTGATTTTACAGCAATTGATTTTTACTTCCTTGACTGTTGAAA